>PQWD01008802.1:0-22424 GCA_019425675.1 Leucinodes orbonalis
AACGTGCGACAGAATCCTAAAAACACACTGCTTTCAAAAGCACTACAACATAGAACTTATACCAGAAGGACATAACCACTCGGATATAAACGCACTAAGAGTTTACACGGATGGATCAAAAACAAACAACGGTACAGGTGTCGGAGTCTTCTCCGATGAACTTAATATAAAGATAACCAGACCCCTTGGTACATGCGGATACTCTCCGACAGTGCCTCCGTACTCCAATCACTAAAGAAAAGTCTTCTTACTTCCAAATTGATACTAGAATGCCATAATGCCCTAGAACGCATTTCGGTGAGAAGCGAAGGGACACTACAGTGGATCAAAGGACACAGTGGATCACGCGGTTACGATGCAGCGGACGAGCTGGCGAGACGAGCTCAAATTCCAAAGCATCGGACCGGAACCAATAATACCAATTCCATTCAATCAGATTAAGAACTGGCTAAAATCACACACAGACACTAGCAGTGGAGTGGTGGAACTCGACACCAGGGTGCAGGCAATCCAGGGAGGCCATGCCATCCCTGGATAGGAAACTGTCTAGACGTCTTCTACGGATGGACAGAAATAGCCTCAGACTGGTGACGGGGATCATCACTGGACACTGCGCACTAAACAAACACTTTTACACAATAGGTATCACGGACAGTCCTCTGTGCAGAGCGTGCATGGAGAAGGAGGAAACGGTGGCGCATGTGCTTCTTAGGTGCACAGGTGTAGCCCAGATCCGCAGGGAGACTATCGGCTCACCGGTAACAGTCGCGGATGCCCTGAGGAGACCGGGAAGACTTATCTGCTTTTGGAGGGAGGTGGGCTGGCTGGAATGACCGGAAGGCCGCCATGGCTCACGCACAATGGTCCACTTCACGGACTAAGTGCGGAAACCGAACCCCGTAACATAGACTAGGCTGATGAGTTTTGTATTTCTGGACGAAAAGTTCATATTTCCTGTTGAACTGTACGACATACTCTTACATATAATTATGACCCAGAAAAATGCGTATATTTTATAACTGTTTCAGTCCTGGATCCTTTTTTGTTGAGTGACTTTAAGCATTTTGGAATCGTATACGTGAAGACCTGAGATTGGTAGTTAGTCTTATTGTGGGACAATTCGTCACTATCCTGGAAAACTACTTATAGATGTGGCTCAGAAGTGTATCAGTCTATAAGAAACAATACATTAAGAGGAATATACTTTTTTATATTGTATTTTATCATAGATTGGGGATAGATTATACCATAAAATGGCAAAAATTAAATGACCCATTCATGCATCATAGATTTTCACTCGGGCCGATCCCTAGCAGTTCACATCCATCCGCTTCCCGCCACCTTAACCAGGTCATCCATCCATCTGGTTGGGGGTTGGCCTACGCATCGTTTTGTTACATGGACGCCACTAAAGAACCTCTTCGCCCCATAGGCTATCGGTTCTACGCACCATGTGCCATCCTCTGCCATTGCAACTTGCTCATCCTGTGGGCTCTGTCGGTGTTTTTCCTACGGATATCCTCGTTTCGGATCTTATCGCCTAACAAGGCCCTCTCCATAGCACGCTGAGCAACCTTGAACCTATTTAAGAGGCCCATAGTGTGCAACTACGTTTCCCTTCAGTACATGTAATAACTGGCAACACACTTGTCTAGAACTTTCGTCTTGAGACACAGGTATTTTGGACGAAAAGATCTTCCCGAACGCTATCCATCCTAACTGAATTCGACGAGTATCCTACTTCTCGAAGTCAGATTACTTGTCCCGGGTACATATGTTCAACGAAGTCTACAACTTCGAGAATAGAATTTCCCAATGATATGGGTATTAGACATGACTTTCGCCTGGTCCATGTTAATTTTAAGATCCACCTGTTGCGAAGCTCTCTAGGGTTTTAACTACTATATCATCAGCAAATCGAATATGAGTGATGTACTCGCCATTAAAGTTGATGCCAAATTCTTACCCATCGAGCTTAAACATAATCTTTCAACACAGCTGTGAACAGTTTCGGAGATATAATGTCTCCCTGTTTCACTCCCAGGTGCAATTGAATAGGTTGTGTAAGCCTTCATGTACTTGGACTGATATAGTAGCGCTCTCGACCAGACATCCCAATGCTTCAACATAGTGGTAGTCAATATGGTACAGTTGGAGGGCATGAAGCAGAGCCCAAGTCTCAATCGAATCGAAGGCTTTCTCATAGACCACAAACGCCAAGCATAATGGCTGGTTATATCTCTCTAGTCTTTGTATAACAGGGCAGGGCTTCAGCGGGATGATAAACGTCGAACCTACGCCAGAGATGATTCGTGATGACTCGGGAGAACAACTTGTACCTAAATGTATAGCTATAGTAATATAATATATGAATATTATGTACCTAGTTTAAAACTGGGCGTAAGAAATCCTTTTAACAGGCTTAAGCAGCATTAGTTTGAAATAGTATTTTACACTCAATAATATTCCAGAAACAATTAATATTTAAGAAAAGCATTCCAGTGCACCACCACACATTTTTGTAGTACCTAATTATAATTATCTTGTAAATAAAAATTAAAGTATTACTCACCACTGTAAATACTATGTAATACATTAGTGTTGTGGGCAACAGTAACAACAATATTGTAAAAGCTACAGTTCCAACAAATAATTCCTGATTAGTATATTCACATGAGTCAATGCTTCCTCTCAAAGGATTGTATTTTCTTCCAACAAAAAATCTCAACAGGGCTATCAGTCCAGAAATTTGAATATTAAACATTCTGAAACAATCATAAGTGGACCATGTTAACATGTATTACTTTTTTATGTACATTTACTTATGACTCAGTTCAAATATAACACTGATACTATTTCCACACTAGAATACTCTGTTTTCTATTTTAATGTTTGGACACCCATTTGGTGTATTTGTTGAGTTGTCAGCTGCTACACCAAGGGTTCCAGGTTCAACCCCTGGGCAGCACAAACATTTGTGTGCATGAACATTTCTGTTTATAATGGTCTGGGTATTTTCTATGTGTAATATGTATGTATATGTGAAAAAATGTATATAAGTATGGATATCAGATGTTCAATACCTGTATTACAAGCTTCATGCTTTTGATTGATTTGGAGCTAGATGGTGTTGTGTGAATGTCAGTGGATATTTATTTATTATTATTATGTTCTGTTTTTATATAATGGTACTTATTGTTTATTTGTATATGTACTATTTTATTACTATTTACTTGCTTAATGCATTAAGGATGAGCTGTTATGGGTGTTTGTTACTTTATAAGTACTTATTTTGTTTTTAATAATATATACATAAGGGTCATACCTGGCAGCATAAACATAAATGCAGTAAGAGTGAAATGTTGCTATGCAGATCATATCAGCAATCACAGCTGCTTGAATTGTAAAGCCCAAATACCCCAAATAATGGTAAATGTGTAATATCAAATTTAACTTTTCCCCTGATACATCTGTAAAATTGACAAAAATAATAATTTAGATTACAACTCAGAATATACCTTTTAGTCAGCATGGTGAAATAATGTTTATAAAACCTTTGAAATATGTCTCACCTAAAAACAACCACCATAGTTGAACATGATATGAAAAATATTTTCCAAGCATTTTGTTGAAAGCATTATTGAGTTTGAGTCCGGCTGGGGCTCCCATTAACCATTTTAATAGAGAGTACAATAAATTGATTAGTTTCTGAAATGCATGTATATATCAAAATTTTAATAATGAAACAGAAAATAAGATAAACATTCTTACTGGCACACACATGACACACAAGCAAATCTGCAAGAATTAGGCCATAGATAACTTACCTCTAAAACTCCCATGAGCATAGAACTTAACTCAGTTTTGTCATCCGTTAAGTAACTTAGTGTTAAGTATCCTAGAATCAAATCCATCAATATAGCCATTAATAGATTGCCATGCCTTATAGATATCTGAAATAATATATTAAATATTATTTCTTTTTTATCTTTAAAAAACATAAAAATAAATATGAAGACAAATGTAATTGCTTACCTTCTTACTTTTTATTGTACTTATTAACCAATGTATTATGTTTAGATAGTTAACAAGATGCTGTAGGAACATTGATGAAGACAACCACAAGGGGCATTTTAATGGTTTCTCATATCCAATATGTGGCAGTGCCTCATGGTTTTCATTTTGAACTAAGTTTTTAAGTTTTGATAAATTATCTGAATATTCCCACTCAACTTCTGATTCACAGATTCGGTCATAATCGTAAAATACTATAACACAGTTATTTATGGGGCTGTGCAGTTTACTATTTAAAATTAACTTTTCGATTCGAGGTTCATGTATTTGATCTAATATGAGAAAATTATTAAACTGACAAGGCGATATTTCCACAAAAGGAACATCTCCATAATTATAAGAGTAGCCGTAAATTATATCTTTATCTTCAATATTATGTTGCACCAACTTTCTGTTTGCAGTAAACCTAATAATAAATATAGTTATATCAGTGGCGCTCAGACTTTTAACGTAACCCCTAAGAAACTTTGTTTTGGTAACTTTGATATCACTGGGAAAATAATTTGTACCCTGGGCAACATAATGCATTTAATGTCAAAAATATTCAACGTAAAATAATATATTATTTGTTGTTTGTATATCTATACTATGATTGAAAGTATTGAAACCAGCTGACGACAACTGACAATTTATCCGCTGATAAATTTGACATATACTCTTGAATTTGACAATCAAACTGACTGACTGACTTTTTAATATTTTTTTGTTTCGTTATCGTTCCAAATTTACAACGACCACATGGTTCAGAGGACCACATAGCCTTTTTTATAGACGTATTATTTTCTCGCTTATTATCATGTTTTCGAAATCCTAAGATTCACGGGCCAAATAGTGTCGGTCCGGTCTTTTGGAAGGCATGTGTGGAAGCCAACAGCACAGAGGCCCTTTTCGATTTTTTGATCTTTGTATGTGTTGCACGTGGCGGATGCCATCACAGAATGCACAATATGATGCAAACCATGATGACCCCCGCCAGATGTAAATACTTTTGAAAATATATGGAAACTATGATACTGGGCTATGGAATAAGGTTTTGGTGGACTGGCTATCTGGACTATGGGAGAGACTACGGACGCCTACCATAAACTAGTCTCAAAGTTAAATAGCAACAGGCGGTGACTAGCCGCGGCTAGATGGGCTCCCTAAAGGTCACCTGCAGTGGGGCAACAGGGGGCAACATGGGCGCACGCGATTAGGGGTGTCGAGAGATGTACACCGCTTTCTGCGCAGGCAAACTGCACCAACTCGCGACTTATGCATCTTTCACTTCCACCCCTTGAGCATATATCTCTTGCAACCTGACTCTGGACAGCCAATGAAGGCAAGTCAGAGGCATTAGTGGTAAACAAACAAACTACAAAGGGTAAAAAAACATTCCAAAATTCGTTTCAAAACCTTTTCTTCCAACCAAATAAGGCTTGGCTGTTTACTTTACATTTCTAGCCTTCTTATTTACTTAGGAGCGATCATAGCGATGAATTAAAACAACATTAATAAAGTTCAGTTAGATTTCCGTTTCGGGGTTGGCAACATTGTATTGTACGTATACGTACGCCATTTTGATTTTATGTGTCCCCAAGTGATTGACGAAAATTAATACATTTCGTGGGCTTTATTGTCGTCGTATCAAATAAATACAATTATTGTAGTTATTTAATATTGTTTTTGAGAATTAAAACTTGGAGAGTTGATTGAAGTAAGGCACTAAACAACTTCATTATGTCTGCCACGAGCAAATGAGGGCGATTGGATCAATTGATGGGTACTGCTCGCAATGGTAAGTTAGATTTACCTCGTACTATTTCAAACATTCAAATCGTGTGGGTTACTTACGTATACTAAATCAATTTATTTTCAGGTGAAACTGATAGACACGGAGTAAAATTTTACGATGATTCAGTTTGCAAATCATTTTTGTTGCAATGTTGTCCTCACGAAATTTTATCTTCCACGGTAAGTTCAATGACAAAATCAATTCTTAATTTAATTATTCGGCAAACATCTGAGATATTATTGACCGATAACAATCACAACATGAAATTCTGCTATGTACTAATGTCAGAAAATAATATCTCCGAAAAGCCAAGTGGAAATAAAGTATTTCTATGCTCATGTATTTAGAATAAAATGAAGGTCTATTAACTTGTAATACAGTTCTTGTTTTAAACTAATATACATGAGTTTTATTCATGCTATTGTAATAAAATGTAGTGACACTGGGAAATCGTTTCATCGGAGTAGCATTAACTGTGGTGAAATATACTTTTCAGAAAATGCCCAACACTAGTCTTTATTGCTCATCACAATACTTAACAGATGAGGGATAGATTGTATGAGTTAGGCTGTTCTGTAAGTACCAAGATATGGTTTTTGTTACACCACGCTACGCAAGCGTACGTATAAAAACAATTCTATAGTTAGCTGCGATTGTATTATTACTGCTAAGCAGGATTTAATTTAATAAGGCACATTAAATTATTAATATCCATCGGTTCTAATGCTGCTTCGGTGAGTACAGTAAATTATAGGAACATGAAAAAATCTAAGCCAGGTGATTTCGGTGATTCATTCTTACACATTGGGTACGTACTGCGCTATTTAAATGGCTAGAAACTCCAGAAAATAGTATTTGCATGTACTTTCGAAAAGAATTCCAAAATATGATAAACATGTTTTGCTAAAATTTAGTAATGGATATAATTTTATTAATTTCTTATTACATCATTCTTTATCATGGTTCACTAGTCATGGACATAACATTGTATGACTGCTCATCTGTATAGCAATAGATTTATATTGCTTTTCTTACTAAACATTTGATTGGACAACTTACTAGGGCCCGAATTGATTAATGAAACTGAAAGCTATTCTATTAATAACACATATAAAAATTTTATTTGGTTTACTTAGAATCCATCTTGATTGTGTTTATTACCAATGACAAACATCTATCTGTGTAAAAAAAAATTGAGTGTAGGCATACTAAGTCTGGGTTTGGGATATTTATTATGCATTTGGGCACTATGGGCTTAGGTAATTTGAGAAGAAACTTCCCGAAATGGCTTCTTTAAATACTTTTTTCTTAGTTCTCAGTCAATTATATATTTTTTTATATCAAGTGTTGCCTGGTAATAGGGTGTAAACAGGAGGTGTGTTCCCTCTATAATTTGTGAGTATTTGGTACATTATATTAAGATGGATGAAGCTGGTCAGCTGCTCGAGTTTGGTGATATTGTATGTATTTTGATTCTACATCTTCAGTTGGTTTTTTAATGATGGGATTATTGTTTATTTAATCTCTGTATTATTTAAATAAATTATTATCATTACAATTTCTTTGTTTAACAATCAATGTGTTTTTCTCAGTGTAAAAGTTAATTACTAAACAACAGTAACATTTTGCCCTCTAATGTAAAATTGTTGATACTCTATTTAAATTATTTTAATTCTCTTGCAGCGAATGGATTTAGGTGAGTGTCCCAAAATACATGATTTGGCCCTGCGTGCAGATTATGAGTTAGCATCCAAAACGAAAGACTATTTCTATGATATTGATGTAAGTACAATACATTACATGTTTCTTTTTTGTGATTTATTTTTAGTTTTAGAATTATTTGTGACTAGCTTTGCCCGCGGCTTCGCTCGCATTAAATTCGGGATAACACGGTACTTTCATTTATCACTATACATAGGATTTCCCCTCCCTCCAACTTTAAAGGTTTCGGGGTCAATTTCAGATTTTTTTTTAACAAAAAAAATGTTAAAAATATGAGCTAACCTTAAAAGATAGACATATGCTGTCGCGGACTTTTTTTGTAGACCTTTAAAAGGAGAACAATACTCTCATACAAGACTTTTGTGAAACTTTAACCGTTTACTCAGCGTACGCAGCGGAAGCTCCAAGTATGAAAAAATACCCCCGATTTTGAAACATTCTTCATTTTTGCTCCGCTTCTATTACTCGTAGCGTGATGATATATAGCCTATAGCCTTCCTCGATAAATAAGCTATCTAACACTGAAAAAAATCGAACAGTAGTTCCTGAGATTAGCGCGTTCAAACAAACTCTTCAGCTTTATATAAGTATAGATGTGCAAAATATTTATTATGACAAGTAATATCGGAAAACTGGATTCACCTTCATATTTTATATTATGTGTTTAAAGGCAACAGAACATTTAGAGGCGTTTATAGCCGATTGTGATAGACGAACTACAGCTGCAAAGCAGCGTCTGGCTGAAACACAGGAGGAACTATCTGCAGAGGTCACAGAAAAGGCTAATGCAGTGCATGAGCTTGCAGAACAGATAGGTCAAAAACTTGCCAGAGCTGAGGCACTTGGCGAGGAGGGAATGGTAGAAGAAAGTGTGAAACTGATGGGAGAGGTATTGCATTTTTTGTGTAACGATATCTTGCACTTTAGTGGTGCCTAGACGAAATATTAAAAAAAATACTTTCATTAATTAATTTATTTATTCAATAACAATGTTCATTGAGTTTGCAATTTCAATTTCTTATTTTATTGTTTCAAGCATTGACATAAATATGTCAGTCTTAATATTATGATTTTGTGCCATATGACAGGATAGTTAAACACAATACAACATAACTTTAATACACAACTGAATTATTTATTTTATGGATAATATTGGATTAATACATTTAAATTGTTACCACTAAACATAATTTAAAGCAAAGCAAAACAATGTGAGAAGTGCATCCTGCCCACACTAATATATTAAAGTTAATGGGCAATGGATCAAGCTATAATTGGGGTCTCTCAGGGATAAAATTAGAAACTATGTTATTTGTGAGACAAGTTCTGGAAACTGCTTCCTGGCATGAGTAGTGTAGAACACCCTCTTGGCTAAAGCTAACATCGACTAAACGTTGCTGGTGAAAGCTGAATGAGGAAAGCAGAAGACCTGAATATTAGACACACTATTGGGGAGTTCAGCAGTAGTTGAAGAGACAGACGTATAAATAATAATTGGTAAAACTTCTTAAATTATACCAACATAGTAAAAAAAATGTGTGGACTGTTTGCCTTCCGATCTGGAGGGTGCACGTCCAAATCCCGTCACGTACCCATGTATATTCCAATTTTCAGAATTATGTGTATGTTTTATCTTACGGTGAATGAAAACATCGTATGGACACCTACAAAGCGATTGAAAGGTTGTGCGTGAAGTCGGCTAATCCGCACTGGGCGACTTAGGGCCTATATACCCTTTACGGTAGGCTCGTGAACCTCGGTGGAGACATATATGAACTAATGATGAAATACCAATAATTTTCATTGTTTATCTAACCTCGTTTACAATTTTATAGTTACCTTAATTCAAATTAATTAAAATAGGCATCTTAATTCAAATTAGTTTGATTGATCATCCACTGAAATAACATTGATGTTTAATTAGTTTAATGGAAACTATGATTGGAGTGATAGGTTTAATTTAATATACTAGTGGTCATTCTGTAATGTTGATATGTTTTAGATAGATGAATTACGCAAAAAGAAGGCAGTGGCTGAGCAGGAATATCGTAACTCAATGCCCGCATCTTCATACCAGCAACAAAAATTGCGCGTGTGCGAAGTGTGCTCCGCATATTTGGGCATCCATGACAACGATAGACGTCTAGCTGATCATTTTGGAGGGAAATTGCATCTCGGGTTTATCACGATTCGTGAAAAACTATTCGACTTAAAGGTAACTTATTGAAACAACCTATTAGTATATTTACTAACATCAAAAACAAACACTTAAATATTCAAATCCATAAGTTTTTAGTTCTGGACACTGATCACAACTGACAAGTCAGCAATTGCGCCTTGGTCCTTGCCGTGATCACCATGGTGTTTAGGTGACGGGTGCTACTTACTATCAAGTGGGCTTTCTGCTTGATTGCTTACTTTTTACTTTTTATATGAAAATTTTTAAATAACAAATAGTGTTTAAGATAGCAACTTAATAACGAATTTATTTTATAAATTTTCCGGTTTGGATCCCAAGAAGTCATTTCAGGAAAATAAATTTTGGTTTAATTTAGAAAGCAGAAAGTGGATGTCATTAATGAGAATTGAGACACCTGTGGAGTGGTATGTGTTGTTATTGTATTATAGTATGATACATTGACTGACTAAGAGTACTGGAAAGCCGAATAACAATAACTTGATTTAAGTTAATATTTCATTCAAGCAGTAACTTTTCTACTTCGCATACAGTTAATTAAAGCCGCGCGATAACAGTCGACCTTGTGATAACAAAATAAGTGGCGATACGAACCCTATTAAGTGTAAAATCCACTGAAGTACATTCACTTACCTTATTACTTTCCAAAACTCACTGTGGTTCTACAGTATCATAGAATCATGTGGGAAAATATTTTTTATTATTCTTTATACTTTTGTAATTTCATATAAGACTCGAGATGGTTGTTTTAACTTCTTTATAATATATTCAGTACTTTTCTTGGCTGCTTTTGGGTATGATATGAAAAAGCTGTTAGAGACACTAATTGTGTCTGCAACATTTTGGCACATCTGTCATCACACAAAGCAAAAGTTCATATAAAAGAAAGTACAATATTTAATTTATTCAATTGTAAAAAAAAATCCGCGTTAGTTCTTTGTTTAAGTCACGCTCAACATTTTTTAGCATAAAAATACAATTCCCTTTCGAGTTAAAAATGAGATTGTAGAGGAATTTCATAAAATAAAACATTATGAGGCGATGCAGTTGTTTTAGTAATCTAGTTACTTTATTTCGTGTTATAAACTTTGACATTACATTACATGGGAGCACACGCACTGCATTCACTGGGAATCCGTCGGGGAAGAAAACAACTATTTGGCATATCATTCAGCCGTATTGATTGGATCCCTAAAACTAATATGATTTGTTCTGTAATTAAAATTATTTTCAAAGAAAGTGAACAAAAATATGTATGTAAAATTTTTTTTATGTTTGGCTTTATTTTTATTCGCAAACGGCTTTCTCGAACAACATAGTTATTTTTAATGGTGTCAATTTTGTTATTGTGTATATCAATGATCAACTCATGTTCTCTATTCTTTTTATAACTGTAGAAACAGTAGAGAAGCGTCGCGAAGAGCGCGCGCATCAGAGCGCGAGCGCGGCGGGGACGCCGTCACTACGTCGGCGGGCGCAGCTGGCGGCGCGACGCGGGGCGACACCGGACGAGCGGCGACGCGACCCGCGACCGCGCCAAAGGACGCCGACCGCAAGGACGACGAGCGCCATTAAGGGACGCCGACGCAAGGACGGGGAGCGCGCCAAGGAGCGCGAGCGCGACCGCAGGTGAGACGGTGTGCGATCCACGTATGGGAGCGCGGGGGTGACGTACGGGGCCAAGGATGCGACCGCAAGGACGGGGTGCGCGCCAAGGAGCGCGAGCGCGACAGCAGGTGAGACGGTGTGCGATCCACGTATGGGAGCGCGGGGGTGACGTACGGGGCCAAGGATGCCGACCGCAAGGATGGCGAGAGCAAGGACGGGGTGCGCGCAAGGAGCGCGAGCGCGACCGCAGGTGAGACGGTGTGCGATCCACGTCTGGAGCGGGGGTGACGTACGGGCCAAGGATGCGACCGCAAGGATGCGAGAGCAAGGAGGGTGCGCGCCAAGGAGCGCGAGCGCGACCGCAGGTGAGACGGTGTGCGATCCACGTATGGAGCGCGGGTGACGTACGGGCCAAGGATGCCGACCGCAAGGACGGCGAGCGCAAGGACGGGGTGCGCGCCAAGGAGCGCGAGCGCGACGCAGGTGAGACGGTGTGCGATCCACGTCTGGGAGCGCGGGGGTGACGTACGGGGCCAAGGATGCCGACCGCAAGGATGGCGAGAGCAAGGACGGGGTGCGCGCCAAGGAGCGCGAGCGCGACCGCAGGTGAGACGGTGTGCGATCCACGTATGGGAGCGCGGGGGTGACGTACGGGGCCAAGGATGCCGACCGCAAGGATGGCGAGAGCAAGGACGGGGTGCGCGCCAAGGAGCGCGAGCGCGACCGCAGGTGAGACGGTGTACGACTTACTTATGGGAGCGCGCTGGTGACGGATGGTGGCAAGGACGGAGAGAGAGCAAGGAAAGCGATCGCTACCGCAGGTAAACCAATAGGCAATAGCCTAGACATAGAAAGGTACGCGACCGCATCAAGAGTGAGAGCAGCAAGACCGGGAAAGCCCAGATCAATATGATAATAATTATGTAGGTATAACTCATGACGGTAAGAACTGGCGAGCGTCGCCGCAGATGACGCGGGCGGCAAGTTTAGATAAGGTGCGTCTACAATTGGTACATCTGTGTAACGTACTGCCTCCGTAGTCTGATAGTTGAGATTGTATCGCTGCTAACCACAGGTGTACCTACGTGAACTATTATTGGAACCATAAGACAACAGATGGATTATAAAGACAACTTGTTCACTGGAATTTCCTGACTACAAATTACATTCACATCAGATATACTTATTGTAGTATGTTTGTCGCAGACGAAGCCGGTCGCGCAGCCGCAGTAAACGCGAGCCGTCGCGCGAGCGAACTCGCGAACGTGACGCGCGTCGCTCTCGCTCGCACCGTTCTTCGTCACGTGACCGCCGTCGTGACTGAAACTACCCGCATTCGACAAACAATGCAACTGAACGTGCTACTTCATATTTACGCACCAGCAAGGAAAAATTTGTTTTAAGTTCAGCAAATATATCTAAACACAATGTTAGGGTGAATCATTTTACCAACATAGATATTATTAAAAATGAGGTTAGGTTAGATAAAAAAATATAGAGTGGCTCATCAATATTTTCGGTCAGCTTAGAAGAGTGCTAGTGCAATTTTTTAAATTTCTCAAATGGCACTTATTACATCGAAAATAGATAAAGAAATAAAATCTGTTGTCAAAATTTGACTCAATTTGTGAACCATTATTCATTATTTAATTTGATACAAACAACTCTGTGGCTTCACTATTAGTCAAACGGTATTTCACTATTATACTGAAGCTTGAGTATTTAGTGTCAATATAGTTAAATAAATCTGAAATTATTAACCTTGCCAGATAATCAAACCTGGCGCCCGTGCCTTGCTTGCTGAATAGAGGTCATAGTTTTGTTAAACTATATTGTAAGTAATTTAGGCTGTGTTCTAATGAAGTTGAAAAAGGATTCACTCGTACTGTTGTTCGTTTTTGTATCTCAAGTTTCAAAGTTTCCTAAAATATCAATTTTTAATTTAATTCTTCCTTTTGTTAGATTTGTAACATGCTACATGCTTATTCGATTTTATATCGCTTTTTTGTTTCAATAATTTTTCGCCTATCATAAAATTAACTACGCACGGACTAACTCTAATTAGCACTAGTGTTATCGATTCCAAGAATATCTTACTATGAGTGCTCTTTTATTTATGTTTCAATATTTCTTTAAAGGTAAATTAGACTATCATTGTTTAGGATAAAGAATATCTTTGAAGCAATATTCCAAACGAATAGTGACTGGACCTTATAATATGATAACAGGATTAAGACCCAGGTAGTTAATAAAAATATGAAATGGGCGAGTGCCAAATCTGGTAAGTGTGTAGCATTGAATTTTATTCTATAGAATTGGTTAGTTTTACCTGCTGGAATAAATAAAACGTTTATTTATTAAGAATTACGCAATAAGAGGTGTGATTTTATTATTTAATCTTGACTATATGGACATAGTATAGTAATGTAAGTGTAGGTATACGTAGATTACAAATTAATTTGTAATGGTGTAGTAGCAGTAATGCGTATTGTCGTATCTCGGGATATTTGTATGTTACGAATGACTAAAATCACAAATCTATCCTATGTCAAGCTCATTAAAGTTAGTTACATTTAATTTATAAAAATGGTTTGACTATTGTATCTGTAAATACAGCAGTGTTTGTGTTACGCAGTTACATACCTAGCTATGTATATGTTTAAATGAATCTTGACACCCATGCATTGTTTAGTTTTGAATATTACAAGTTGTATTTATTTAAAAATAATGTGTTTGCTGTGCACTTTATCTTGATCAGGGTGAACATTTATTTCACGGGCGTTCCACATGAGCCTAGTTGGTTTTAAAAAAAATGGATTACTATATGCACTTGCTCTAATCGATTTTGAATGTTATTGGATGATAGCACAACGTATAAAAAGTAAGGCGTTTGAAGACAAATTACGAATGTAGTAAATAAATGTGGACAAAGGTTTTGAAAAGTACTACGTTTTGTTATTTTAATAAATTTGGTATGTTAGACAAATGTTTTTTTATTATTTATCCGTGTGCGTTACCCTAGCAGGAAAGTATGTCCTAGAGTGATATGAGTGGTAGGATAATCGACCGTATTTTATTTTTAATTATTTTTGTTTATATCTTTTTAAATACGGAACATTTTGAGCTGAAATTTTTCACAATATCAGTTCACACATAATCGTATGCACATAATCGTGGTTTACACTCCATCATCTTAGGTTGAACCGGTTTCTTGTATGTGAACGTCAAACTCATGATAGGTTTTTATTTTAGTTTTTCTCATATTACTCAACAACTAATGCATGTGCACTATTGAAACTTTCCGCACATATTCTGCGTGTCAAGACGGATCGAATGCATTATTTAATGAGCTTATCGGTCTTTTTGTATAGAGGCTACATTTTTTTTTCTAATTTCTTAAAAAATCACTAAAACTTAAAATCTAAGTTTTTTTTTCATGTTCAAAATTCCGGCACATATAAGAGCTATTTATGCATTTTTTTCATAAACGCACATGCAATAGTTTTTCGAGATATGCGATTTTGTAAAACGTTACCCTAGCAGGAAGATTAAAAAGTTGAGTATTTCAAAAACCTGACGGCGCACATTCATGCACAAACATAAGCTTTCTAACGGACTAATTATTTTTTCTCTCCGATGTTTTGTTAAAAAATTTCCTGCTAGGAAAAAGTTACCCTAGCAGGAGCCGTTTTTTCTGATTTATTCCAAAACGGCTAGATGCACATATATAATATTTGGCGCACATATATAGTAAATTGAGCACAAAACATAGGTACCATTAATATCACTCTAGGACATACTTTCCTGCTAGTGTAACGCACTATTTTTTAGCATAGCCATTCTCATTTATGCCATGTTTCGTATTTTGTATTTAAAATGAGACATTATTTATTGTCCAAAATCTGAATTGGATATTATCTTAACATCCTTTAAAATATCAATAAGATGAACATAACACACTGGGTAAAGTTTAATAAAACACAACTCAATAGGAACATATTTCTATTCATGGGTAAAAA
This sequence comes from Leucinodes orbonalis, assembly GCA_019425675.1. Classification (NCBI taxonomy): domain Eukaryota; kingdom Metazoa; phylum Arthropoda; class Insecta; order Lepidoptera; family Crambidae; genus Leucinodes; species Leucinodes orbonalis. Next base: position 15,395 of record PQWD01008802.1, read on the forward strand.
AATACACAAGAAATAAATGGCGTTTACAAATTAATAGGTATATCAAGGTTTATGATTATGTGAGACGTCACCACATGAACGGCAATAAAAAAAATATCACATTGTAACAAACTATTAGTTAAAGAACTAGTAAATGGCATTTTACCAAACTATTTGATAAACGTTTTGTTTAACTACATTTAAGAACAGGTAATGTTACCAATCTACAAGTGTAATAAAATATGTACAATATATCATTTTCTTTATGAGTTCCTTCAAAGAAACACTGAGACATTAAAATATATTTAAAAAAATAGTTATCTTACAGAAAGAAGTGACCTAGATCTAGTCTTAACAGATGAAAACTAAAATATTACCTATAAATAATTTTATCTACTGGGCAAAATAACCATTGAGATCAAGTCACCAAACAAAACACATTAACTAGAGTGAACATTTTCCTTTAAGGTCTTATTATTCCTAGGAAAATAACATGTACGTACGAGTACGTACATGTAATTTTAATGACTAATTTCTTGTAAGTGTTAATGTTTAAAAAATGGTTACATTTCCATGACAAATTTGTGGTTTATTTTTTGTTATGTATACATAAAAATATAGTTAACATATATATTTATTTTGTAGGAATCTCGTCATTAAATTATAATTTTAATTGTATATAGTAGGAAGTATTTAAACGAGTTGTTGACAGATATAATTTTATTGCGTTACCGGTTAGGTACCTACTAAAGCACATACAAATATCTATGATTATTTAGGTGACATCGTGCTATACTCAAAAGTAATTAATATAAATAGATACATGGTTTTATAACATTTACACCCTTTAAAAATAAACGGAGAAGACTTATAAACTTTAAAATCAGATCTTATGACTGTAAATCCGATAATTTTGTAATATATATAATATCAAAATATTTTTAAGAGCCTTCATTTGTTTAATTTTTTAAATATATTATTACCAGAACCAATAAGCGCAATTATAATAATTATAAATATATATTCAATATAAACAATTAAGTAAAGTAAATTTATGATTTTCGAAACTTTTGGTCATCAAAGTATAACAAGACTAAAGTAAACAGGTTCTACTGATAAAGGTTTTTTAAAAATTTGAACATTAAGTAGAATTATTTTATGGTGTATAGGTCGCTTTTATATTATTGTTGGTAGTATTTTTTGTATAGCGTTAAACGCTATTTTGTGAATTCGTTCATCGAAAACAAAAAAGTATTTATAATGAATCTACCAATTTAACAACAATTGAATATAATAATAAGCTCGTCGACAATATTGCATCATTATAATTAGCTTGCTTGTGCACACTAATCAGAATTTTCTATAAATTATAATGGATTCCTGCAGGCAACGTCACATTTTAATTACTTTCACTATCTATTAACCAAATGTATCGTCGATGGGATTATTGTATATTTATTTATCTAGCATAGTCGTGAGCTTAAACAAAGTCATAACTTAAAACTATAAAAGTTGTTGGTAAGTGCCATAGTCAAACTTGTCTACAATTTCGGAACCACAATGCACTTAACATTCAAAGTAGTTTGATTCCGACATCACTAGTTATAGCTTATTAAATCAATATTTTTAAAAGTGGGTCTTATATCATTCGCTGTATTGAGGCCTTTCCCTTAAGTTGTTAAAGTAACTCGTTAATGATGAAGCACGTATACCTAAACAAGTAGGAGTCCATTTCAGCTATTACACAATATAATGATGTAAGCCTGACCAATAAATAAAAAACCTCGCCATATTGCGGAAAACTATTGGAACTAATTTCTTCAACTGGCAACCATCTATAAGAGATGTCATTATTGTCATCTGTCAAAGTTGTTGTCGATTGTTCGTGGTGTATTTCTTAGTTAAGTGAGTTATTTCAGCGTTAAAATGCCAAAACTATTAAAAGCCAGTTAAGAAAAGTTATTTATAATATAAATAATTACTTGTCAGAAAGAAGGTCTGAAGGAATTGACTCTATTCCTCTAAACAACATCACGGACCTTGTTGTCAACATGACGGTAGGTACCTCATATACTACGTCCAATATGAATTGGTTAATTTGTGACTAATTTTTAATTTAAAAGTTCTGTTTTTTATTTTTGTTTTTTTTTTGTATAGGTATATCCCGATCGTCCGTAATGAAATACGAAGAGAAGGTCAGACCTCAGTTGTATTTACTACACCCAAGAAAAATAAACCTAAAACAAAAAGAAAATCAATTGGATGATTTCGATCTCTGTACAATTAGGCATAAATTACAAGAATTTTATGCCGTCCGAAAAGAAGTACCGAGTTTGAAGCGGTTGCTTACAGCTCTGAAAGAATCAATAAATTTTGTTGGTGGCAGGGAATCTCCTTGTTTACTGTTACACAAATTAGGTATAAATTTAAAAAATTTAGAAATCAAAGGACAATTTTTATGGAGCGGTATGATATAGTAGCATGTAGGGATAGATATCTACAAGAAATCAAAGATGTAAGAAGAGTGGTATGCCAATGTATACCTTGATGAAAGTTATATTCGTACTTCGCTCAATCATGCTAAATGCTGGCAAAGTGAAAATGAGCCTGGTGGATCTAAATCTGTGGCTAAAGGCAAAAGATATGTCATTGTCCATTGTGGTGGCAAGACTGGGTTCGTCCCTAATGCTATATTAATTTATAATGACAAAGAAAAAAGAAGATTTCCATGACGCCATGAATACAGTTAATTTTAAGAAATGGGTATTGGATAAATAATACCCAATTTGCAGAAACCTACCTGTATAGTCATGGACAACGCTAGATATCATTCTAGCCAAATCAACAAGCCACCGAGCATGATAAATAGAAAAAAAGAAATTACAGACTGGCTTTCATCAAATAATATTGCCTACCCTACCAATGCTACCAAAAGTATGCTAATGGTTATAGTAAAACAAAATAAACCTGACCCAATATATGAAATAGATCATTTAGTACAGGATTATGGTCACAAAATAGTAAGACTGCCTCCTTATCATTGTGACCTCAATCCTATTGAGATGATATGGGCATAGTAAAAGGGAAGGTTGCCACAAAGAATGTTGGTTTAGACAATATCACATTCATGCAGCTTGTAAAAAACTGTTTTGAGGTAAATATCACATTTCATCTGATATAAAATTAAATATTTTGTTTAGATACAGTTACTGACTTATTAATTATTTTTCTAGGATATAACTGCCGATACATGGAATAATTTTGTGAGCATACAAAGAAATAGAAGAAGATTATAGACAAAGGGCCAGTAATTGACAGAGAAATTGATAAATGTATTATAAATGTGGTGACGATAGTGAAACATCCAGTGATACAAGTAGCAATGAATCTGTTATCTGAAATTGAAACACAACAATCAGACAATGAAGATCGTGAAACTTATGAATCTGTTGAATATTTGATTCTGACTTTGAAGACTTATGTTATTAAAATATTAAATAAAGCTAATACTGAAATAATAAAGTTGTACTTTTTTAAACTGCCTAATAAGAATCAGAATCAGAATGCCTATAGTTTACTTTAAGGAAGTTTATTTCACAATACTTTAAAAATTAAATATTTACTTGAAAAAAACTTGTAGTAGGAACAACCTTTAAAAAGTAAATTTTAACTGTCCTTCCTGAGTCGTAAAAAAGAGAAAAGAAAGAAATAAACCTAGATTTTGTAGTGATTAAAAAAAATTTAAATGTCGATTCTTCTTCTAGCGCGAATTTAAATAAATAGTAGGTAAACTAACTTTCTGCGATAGTTTATATTAAATTAAACACTACTAAAAAAAGTACACTTGCCAATTTGCAATAGTATGACTATAGTAGATGTTGCCATAATCATAGTTAATATAGCCGCCTCAGAGCAGGTTTTTTATTTTTTTGTCAGGCTTTATCTTAGAAAGTTCGAGAACTACCTATATCGATATAGGGAACGTCAGAGAAAAACTAATTAAATACATTTCTGATATTGCATTCTTTTGCTACACATAAGAACCCTTTGTCTACATATAAGTCGAACATTTCTAATGAAGTCTATCGAATCTATAAAGAGAAATAGTAGGTATGTTGCTTTATTTAATTTTTATTTTATGTAGTTTTAATTTGAAACCTAACATCTCTGAGAGAACTCCCGAAAGCGCCGATAGTATTACCACTTTGGTTATTGTGTATAAATAGTGATTGGCACATATTCCTGATATTTTGAAGGGTGCATCCAGCTCCTGCAAATAAAATAAAAAAAATTAAAAGAATATATTAAGTAACTTTAACTGATTACCATCAGATATTAGAACTGAAACTCAGTTATTAACTGAAAATGCTTTAACATAAATATTTTTAAGCACTGACAATTATTTTAAAATGTACATATTATATCAAAACGCAGTAGTGCAAAACTATTACGAAGTGTCCTTTGGTGCCTTTGACGGCTCCTATATGTGAAAGGTCGCCGAGCAATGTAAAATAGTTTATTTGCGTAAAGGAAAACTATTTTACTGGTGGAATAATAATTTATATTGAAAAAATACTATATTAACCATTTCTACCGGGTCATAAATTTATTTTTAGCTTTTTAGTTTGACGTCGGTACTTCTTTATTGTTTTTTAAAATGTTTAGTGTTTAGTGATTGAATAAATAACTGTAACAAAGTAGTAGTTGCTTAAGTCGATTTTTAAAAGTTCGTTTCTCTGGTTTCGCTTTATCATACCCTAACTTCCTTAGCTTGGAACCACCTTTGGAGTATAGTCTTTTCAACAAAAAAAAGTATCATCAAAATCGATTCGTAAACGACGGAGATTTACAAAAAAAGGAGTTTCCCTCGATTTCTCGGGTCTCCAGCAAGAGGTCAGAGTTGACTTCGTTCAAATGGGACTACCTCTAAAGTATTCTCTTCTCAACAAAAAAGAATCCAAATCGGTTCATAAACAACGAAGATATCCGTGAAAAAACAAAAATAGCTTATATACGGTCGAATTGAGGAAACTTATTTTTTGAAGTTCGTAAAAAAATATTTGAAGGTAAACAAATGTTAGAGAATACATTTTAAGTACAAACCAATTTTGGTTTCATTCACAACTTTGATTATAAAAAAAACTATTAATTGATCGCCGTAGATGGCATTTACAACTTCACTGGACAATTGGGCAAGAGAGTTTATTGTCAACGGCAACGGATCTGAAATCAACAACCTTTTAAAACATACAACCATTATACCACATGAGTCTTCAAAGGTGATATAAGCTGATGATAATAAAAAAAATACCTTGAGAAGATCAGCGGCAAGCTTCAGTACATTGTTGGCCACAGTGAGCTGATCCTTGCTGTCGGGGCGCTGTTCGATTGCGAGGTGCAGGTTAATCTGCTCGGTGAGGATGGCCGACAGACAGCCGCGGTACTTGCGGTTCACGTTGCTGCCAAGGGTTAACAGCCTCAGCAGGTAGATGCCTAGGCAACAGCTCCATACCATTGCTTCTACGAGCCAAACACGCTCGAGGGTCACTGAATCCTGCAAAGGGAAAGTGCACGAGTTAATTTTGCAAAAGATTTGGCGTAGAAGTCGGCTTCTATACCTATACAAATCATGGTTACAATTAAGATTAGCATATTATAACTTTTGTGTGGATTACCATTTCTATTTGTGATGTTCAGAGTGTATCTAATTAATGTATTTACAAAAAATAATTGAATGTTGTGTACAAGTTGTTTAGTTCTTATAGTTTAGGGCCCGTAATTGAGTTAGTAAGGGATGGCGCTTTTTATCGTATAGAGCGCTATTTCTTTTTAACTCTATTTAAATAAAGATCAACGTTGAGTCTCGTTCTAGAATACGGGCCTCAGTGTAGGAAGGAGAGCTTTGGCAAGTTCCGTCCAGAGTGATACAGCCAAATAAAAATACGCAATCAGTCGTTTTGCGGTGTTACATCAAGTGAGCTTGATTGCTGAAGGGCCAAAACTAAGCAGGGCTTTCCCTATATTTTCTATTCCCAATTCCATACAGTTAGAACTATTAGTGGCATCAATAAACGAATTAATGAACGCTTTTTGTAAGTAAGTGTGGTCTACTGGTAATGCTATAACAAATTATTAGCCTGTCTTTAATAGTTTTTACTGCGGAGACACTATCTTCTATATTAAAATTACTAGACACAATAAGAGTTACTTATGTTATATTTTAGAAGGTCTGCTTGCATACTTCTTAAAAAAACTTACTCTTAGAAGCTGTGCGCTAACGCAAGCCAGCAGTATCAAAGTCAGCATGAACGCAGCGGAAACTATCACGTCCACAGAGCGCTGTGGACCCCGCCGCTAAAACATAAATAATATAATATATTACGTAAATACACAAATTATTTGATTTAATTTGCCATAATATTTCCGACACATTTTTAAAAATTTTAATATTATGATATGACATCAAAAATGACATTGTAAATACAGACGACTCATTTGGTGTAACGGTCGAGTTGTCGGCTACTTCACCAAGGGCTCTGGGTTCGATACCTGGGCAGTACAAACATTTGTGTGCATGAACATATATGTTTGTATTGGTCTGGGTGTATCTATGTATAATATATACGTTTTTACAAAAAAAGTATATAAGATGTTTATCCGTTGTTTAGAACCCATATTACAGGCTTATGCTTAGTTTGGAACTAGATGGCGCTGTGTGCATGTCAGTCGATATTTATATCTATTATTTATACATATATATATCAATCCTAGTACCTGGAGTGTCGCCTACGCCGTTTGACGGAAACCAGCAAGCTATGTAGGAAATTAATGTCTGGCCATGCCACCTCCGCCGTGTCCCGGTAGAAGGGGCAAGCCTAAGAAGTGTTGGCTTGACGTCGTAAGGATGACATGCGGGCTAATGGTAACAGTCATGGATGCATGGACAAGATCGTGCAAAGTGGAAGAGAAAGTGTCGAAAGCGACCCTGGGATTCGGAGCGCAAGCTCCCGAAAGTAACCGGGAATATCGCTAAGATGATGATGATGATATC
>PQWD01008804.1:0-14751 GCA_019425675.1 Leucinodes orbonalis
ATTATGTGTCTGTGGGTGACATGTGCAACATGTTTATATGTGTTGTAAAATGTTTACATGCTATTGTAACACGACTATGTATGTATGAAAATATGTTTGTGTTGTATCACGTTTATTTATTCACGTTTAGTTATGTATTGCGACAACTCCATTTGTGTGTTCAAATATGTTTGAATGTGTGTGTGTTGTAAAATATTAACGTATGTGTTGTAACATATTTGTGTGTTTTGTAAAATATTAACGTATGTGTTGTTACATGTTTATGTATGTGCTGTAATGTTTACGCGGGTGTTGTAACATGTTTATATTTGACTTCGTAATGTTACATGTTTACGTGTATTTTACAACATGATTACGTGCAAACATACCTTGACTGTACCCCTGATTGTAACCACCATTGCTCTCGTAATTATTTCCATAATAGCCGCCTCTGTTCTGCTCATAACCGCCAGAGTTCTGACCGTATGAGTTCTGGTTATAGCCCTGGTTGTCGAAACTGCCAGAGTTACGGTAGCCTTGGTTGCCCTGGTTGCTCTGGCTGTAACCGCCGGGGGGCACTTCGTACGTTTGGTAGTTGCGATGCTGGTTGTTGTTGGTCGCCGGAGAGGTTTGCGGCCTGAAATCGAGATGGAATAAGGAGGCCTTTGTTTAATAATAGTAGTCCATCTGAGATTATATTATTTTTTTATTTTAGATTTTTTTTTGTAATCGACAATTTGTTTTTGATTATTTCAATGTTGTATTTGCCTGTAAAGACATGTTTTTTACACGTTTCACATAAATAACTCCATTGTTATGTATAATTATATGTCGCTGGCAAGTCTGTACCAATAAATAAATAATAATAATAATATTTATTTATTTCCAAAAAAAACAAAGCAAGTCCCAAATTACATTTCAGGCTTATTCACATAAATTAGTTTTATGGAACAAATAACAAATGTAATCATTTATTACAAAAAAATATTATATAATAAAATTGGAACTTTAAGGACTGATTCTTTAGCAGCGGCCACTGCACTAGGCTTACGCCTGAAACGCAGGAACCTTAAACGATTACATAATTGTATTAACAATGGCTGGCTCGGTAAACAAACAAATCTATTTAAGGGAGCAGTTAGATGAGGAATGGAGAAAGATATATCTATAAAATAAAATAAAAAAACACAATTACCTCTAAGGTAGTGTATGTCAGACTGAATGTGTGTGTGTGTGAGAGAGAGAGTGTTATGTGTGTGCGTGTGAGAAAGAGAGTGTATATGTGTGTGTGCGTGTGCGTGTGTGAGAGAGTGTGTGTGGAAGGTAAGTGGGATGGGCAGATTTGTGATTACTAATAAACATTCAAAAGTATACCTTCAAGATCATCATAGTCCAGTTCATTCAAGTATTTGGTAATGGTTTTCTTTAATTGGGTTGCGGATAAATGTTTAGTTTCTTTAATTAAACGGGCTATTTTATTATACACGAAAGTATGGGAATACGGAGGAAATCGTCTAGCAAACTTTGTGTAAGTATAAGGCAAAGGAATTTGGTAAAGGCGGCGTAACGCTAGATTTTTAAAGTCAGGAGAGTTGGTGATTGACTTATGAAATGAGATTGACACTTTTGTTATAAATAGCTGTCGTACCCGTACCACACCACTTTCACTGGGCATTTGTGGAATATCTTAAAGGCTTACTGAGCATTACCTTAAGCACCGCGCGTTGGGCTCTTTCCAAATCTAATAACGTGCTTTTAGATATGCCTTCCCACGCAGATATGCAGTATAAAAGAGCGGATTGGCAAACAGCATAATATATCATTTTTAGAGTCTTCACACAAGCTGAGTTACGCAGTGATTTCATAATGAATATTGTTTTCCTAGTCTTTGCTGAGAGTGCAGATATGTGATTTTTAAAGGAAAGGCAATCGTCCAAGATAATTCCTAGGTATCTTATAGTGTCGCCTCTTTCTATGCACGGACAATTACATAAGTTTGTACATGAGTGAATGGTAAATTTTGGAAGTATTTTGTGTTTCAAGGCGCTATTTTTTTGGAAGGTCATAAACTTAGAAATAAATATGGCTACGTTATCTGAAAGTCGTTCGAATCCCGCTGGGAGACGGCATAGAAGACACAATGTGGATTTTTTCACTATTTATCTGATTTGACTAACAAGAAACATAGATTTCATGCATCGGAGGACCTGTGTGACTGTGACTTAATACAGTTCTAGCCGAAAATTCATTGGGGGCTCAAAATCAAATTCAGAGTTTAGTCTCTTCTGATGCTTACGTAGGCCAACGGCTAAAGAATTCCGATATAAGTTTGTAGGTATAAGATTTAACTTACATGTTCCTAGGAGCATCTGGTGCAGATGGTATCTTAATTAAATAAAAAATGGATACTAAATGGAAACAACATAACACACAAGATATTAAAAGTACACAATTTTCTTATAACATAAGTTGTATTTAAAAAACAGCTGTATACACGTTTTTTATACACCGATGACAACAGTTAATTATGAAACTATCCAAAAAACTTAATTAAACGCCAAACGAAAAGAAAGAAATACAAAATCAGATGAAGATAATATGTATACCAACCTGGACTGATCTCCAGTCGCCTGGCTGTAGCCCCCCTGGACGCGACCACCTCTGCCCCCGCGGCCACCGGGACCTCCCCCCCTTCCCCCACCACCACCACCGCCGCTCTTCCACCCCCTCCCATTTGGCCCATACCACCACCGCGACCACCGCCGCCGTCCTGCGAAATAAATACATAAGGTTATATTGGACGACCCATTTGGTGTAATAGTTCAGACGTCGGCTACTAGACCAAGGATAGGATAAGGGTTCGATATCTAGCCCCAATATAAGCATTAGCCTGTAATATGGATACTAAACAACGGATAAACACACTAATTTTTTTTTGTTGTTGTTAAACGGAAAAGAAACAACCAACACTACCCATCCCTAATCAATTGAAGACTGATGTCACGTCACTAATATCTCTCACTTGACATTAGCATTGTACGCGGGAAACAGTCATATTGTAATACTGAGATTAAATCAAATAATAAATGTTATTTAAACTTAAAGAATCATTTAATAGAATACATATTATACATAGAAACCATCAGACAAATGTTTGTACTGCCCGGATTGAACCCGGGACCCTTCGTGTAATAGCCGACGTCTTCACCATAACACCAGATTTTCTTTCTTTCACTCTACCTTGCTTCCAGTCACCGCCCAAGTTGAGTCGTAGTTACGCTGTGGTGGTTTCATTATAGGACTATGCCTAGCGACATAGGGACTACATCTTGCATCTTTCTTCAACTCTTGGTTTACTGCGTCTTGTTTTGGCAGGTGCCATAGCAGCCATAGCAACTTCTACATAATACTGGCAGCTCCTCCAGGCTCAAAGGAACCTTTATCTTACTCCGACTCCTGGTTTACTGCGTCTTGTTTTGGCGGCTGCCATAGCGACTCCTTAATGGCAGCTCCTCCACACTTAAAGGAACTACCATCCTCTGTCGACTCTTCGCTTACTGCATCTTTTTTAATTGCGAAAGCAGCCGTCCAGCGGATACCCCCAAGGCCCTATCATCCAGCTGGAGAGGTTTCGATGAACCTACGTTTTCGACAACCCATTTGGTGTAATGGTAAAGGCATTTGTGTAATGGTAAAGGCGTCAGCTACTACAAAGGTTCCAGGTAAGATTCCGGGCAGTACAAACATTAGTGTGCATGATCATGTCTGTATCAGATTAGTCTGGGTGTCTATGCGTAATATGTCTGTATTATAGGCATTAATTTTTTGTAATTTTAATTAAAGATGTAATGAATATCGGTTTTGTTTAAACATTGGAATGCCTTAACAGGGTTATGTTGTGCAATATAATATGTTAACTATTTTAACAAGATGAGCAATAAAGGAAATACAAATATTTACAAAATAATATATATATTTACAAGTATGTTTATCCATTGTTTAGTACCCATATTACAGGCAAGATGCTAATTTGGGGCTAGATAGCATTGCATTCACACATTATCTTATTATATTTTATTTGTCATCCCCGAATCGGATACGAAGGCTACCGATTAAGAAGCCAACTCGACAGCCCCTTCCCACTATCTCCGGTACTATATCCTTCGGGATATTCACCACGACCAAAGTACTACCCGCGTCCGCATTACGGTAAACCGCTTGCAGCTGCCATCTTTCCACCTGTGCCCATTGGTTTGCAATATAGAGATATTTACCAATATTGGCTTCGTCCTCCCTCCATACCTCTGGTATATATAATCTTGCCTTCACCATACAGGGAATTTCAGACTCGATCACGATGAGATTTTCACCTCCTAATATAAGATCGCGTAAGATCCACTTCACCCAATTTACTGTGAAGTCATCTGCACATATCAGAGTTAGACTTCCATCGTAAAAAGTGGGCTTGCTCCAGAAGGTGGGACCTCGTTTGCTGAGGTCACTATGAATATGGATGAAAAGCTGCTTTCTAAAGTGATAGATAATTAAGTCACTAGTATCTGCTGTGATACGACCAGTTGAGGCACTTGTTATGGCGATTCGTTTCTCTGTGAAATACTTGGTCTCAGACGCGTCCATCATCAATTTTTGCTTCTTAGTGTTACCACCTGGAGAGATCTCATCAAGACTAGTCCTTTTGGCCTTTACCTTGGAAGACTGTTCTTGCTCGTATAGGGTGTTTTGTCCTGGACTAGGTTTCTCCATGTTTTTCCCTGAAGGCATGTTCTTGTGAGCTTCCCAGGGCTCACTTGGATTCGCCTCTGCCACAGTGCCAATACGACTAGGATGAGTCTCAGTATTCTGAGCCAGCTTCTTTTGCCGTTGTTTTTCACGCAGATTTGCGCGTCTTTTCTGTTTTCGACTTAGTCCCGTCTTGCCAGCCAGTGTACTAGACGCACCAGTTCCCTTTTCAGGGTTCTGTACCACGCCTAGACCTTGGCGACTGGACGTAGACCAGTTTTCTTCTATACTCTTCGTTAGACTATCCACTGTAGTGTCACAAGAAAATAGAGCTGACTGTTTCCTACTGAGTCCCGTCTTGCCAGCCAGTGTACTAGACGCACCAGTTCCCTTTTCAGGGTTCTGTACCGCGCCTAGACCTTGGCGACTGGACGGAGACCAGTTTTCTTCGATCCTTTTAGTTAAACTGTCTATTGTGTCACAGGAGTACAGCGAAGTCTGTTTCTGGGGCCTACTGAGTCCCGTCTTGCCAGCCAGTGTACTAGACACACCAGTTCCCTTTTCAGGGTTCTGTACCGCGCCTAGACCTTGGCGACTGGACGTAGACCAGTTTTCTTCTATCCTCTTAGATAAACTATCCACTGTCATGTCACTGAAGTATTGAGTGGCCTGTGTAAGATCGCATTGGGTTATAGGCTTTGGAAACGTCACCTGCCGGCCTGTCGACCTTTGCTGCCACGAAGGCATCTCTGGTGGCGGTGGTTGTTGCTCGTTTGGTCTCCCACCTCGGTCTGGAACCTGTGAAAAGAATTATTTTATCTTTATTCAGTTTAGGTCCTTAATCCTTTGAACGCTAAGAATACACAATAGAAAAACTATTATTTCTGTTTTTTTTCAGAACTATTAAAAAACCTTTCTTAAAGGACTCAACTCTTAAATAAAGGCTGAAGTTTCGAATTTGACTCTTCTTAATGCCACATCAAATCCTAATATTAGTCGGTTTTTTTGTCCAACTGTTAACTTCTGTTGCCGTAGATGCCATTACCGCTTCACCGCGCAATTGGCTCTCAGCCTTAAAATAGTTAGTCGGATTGACATGGCCGAATCTACCTAAGGGTTACTTGGGCCCCGAAGTTACTAGGGGCCCCCAGACCCCGCTAAAAACAATAGGCAATTCGGTTCCTCTCTCAGAAATAAGGTCGCCTTTTGTAAAATTAATACTTGCGTAGATTTTAGTAATAATGAATTTATAGAATATCATTATAGAAACAGTATTTTGACGTGACAGGCCCCTCAGTTGTTTCATCCCAAGGTCCCACAAATTCACGATCCGTCCCTGCAGATTGACTGGATGTACAACTAATATTGGAGAGATAGGAATAGTCTCTATGGAAATTTTATTATTCTTTACGTTTATCAAGCATTTATTTTTTTCATAATTAGACATTTAAATACCAATCATCTCACCTGTCCAATAATGACTTTGGTGACATCACTTTGCGTGTTCTTTCTCACAGAGGCACTCGACGTTTTCTCGACAGTGAGTAAAGACGTTCTAGCTGCTAGGAAGTCTGACAACTTGACGTCTGGCTTTACTTTCATTTGTTCCTTCTTAGGTCTGTATGTGGACTGGATTAGGTCTTTCTTGTTCTTGAGGCGTTCTGACCACTGAAAAAAGAGATCATTATCATAAGCCTACAATGGTCTACTGCAGGGCATACAGCATAGCTATGGGGAGCGTCAGTGGCTCATTTTAGACTGTTGCCTTCTGATCTGGAGGGTGCAGGTTCAAATCCTGCCATGTACAACAACCCTCGGAGAATAGGCTAACTTTTCATCAAGATTTCCCACTGTCAAAAATATTTTCCTACACCTTACTATCCATGTGATAGTAAGGTGATCACATGATGTTTTTTTTATGTTATGAGTGTGCAGGACGATCAGGACGCTCATCTGATGGTAAGTGATACGCCTGACCATGACAGAGCGGCATTGAGGGAGACCAACAACTGATGGACGTTTATTATTCTCCGTCAATGCCGCACTGCGCCCGTCACCAGTGACAACAGATGATAGGTCTCTCATACCCGGTAATTTCACTAGCTACAGTGCCCTCATCCCAAAACACAAAAGAGCATTACACTCCTGGTTCACGGGAAGATATCTGGCACTGCGATGGTACCTACCTAGACGACTCAGTATTGAGTCTACCACCTAGTAATGTCAAAAATAAGGTGAAAGAAACAAAAAAATAATAAAAATCTCACCTCGAAACTTTGTATGGTACATTCCAGCCGAGTGATAAGTGTTTCTCTTCTTAAACGATACTCCTCATACATTTCAGTGAAAATTGTATCTAATTGTTTCCAATCCTTTTCTGAGAGAGCTTTGTTATATAACGGTTTACCTACTAACTGTTCACCTGCGGAAGATAAATTACATATTTATTTAATTCTTTATTGCACTTAACACAAGGAACAAAACAAAATAATAATGGTAAACAAGTAGGTACAATGGGCGGCCTTATCACACAGGGCAATTTCTTCCAGGCAACCTTAGGTTGGATATAAAGTAATAAGTTAATTTAAGTTAATTAAAGTCAAATAAGAAACTCAAATTGGCAAATTCCTTTAAGACTTTATAAGACAATTAAAAATAAATATTGGATATCACTCTAACTCTATAAAGCCGAAAATTTGTGTGTGTGTTTGTTGCATCTTCACATCTAAATGGCTGAATGGATTTTTATAAAACTAAAGTTGTAAACAACATTACATTTCAAAGATGCCAACTTTCAAGTAGATGTTTAGTTTCCGTATAATATTATTACTATTTTGAATAGTAATAATTTTCGGGGAAAAGACAGGACAACATAATGTGCTGTTAAAAATATCTAATTGTACAATATAAACTTAAAATTACATCCATTACTTACCTTCTTTTTGTATTGTGTCCTTTAATTTTGCTTCTAATTTGGTAAATAACATTTCGGGTGTAATGTTTGGCGGTGGCTTGTTGAATTTCAGTGATATCAGTATGTCTTTCAGATCTTTAGCTGTTGGTGATTCTTGCTGAAAATTTTAAAAACAGACATATGAAGATGAATCTATCAATATATCACATTAGCTTGTTATATAATGAGACAGGTACTTGTATTATTTTTCAAGGATTCATTAAAAAATTAATGTGGGTTTCAGTTCAATGTATGGGGAACCCTGAAATATACTAAGTAAATTTCTTGTGAAAACCTTATTTCTTTTGCTTGTGAAGAGTTTCAACAGTATAATGCTTATAGTTTCAGAGAAAAAGGTAAGTCATACAGAGACAGACTTGATGAATCTATAAAAAGCAATGAAGTCCAATAATGAGCCTATAATGATTTACTGCTGGACATAGGCCTTCGTTCAACGCTTGCAAGTTGGGCTGATAGTAACCATTAAGGTTTCATGTAGATGGGTAGGTGTGGATGAAAGATAGTTAATGCAACCAATGCTTTAATGTGCCTTTTGAAGCATAAAAGGCAGAGATACAGATTTTTGGTGACATTTACAACTATAAATACAATCGGAGTGTCTATTTGTAATATTGAAATAACAATTTTTTTTCATTCATATGAATATATATATACAGTATATAGCAAAAAAAACATTATTTTTTTTCTTTTTGTTCCACGTAATCTCTGAAATGTCTGGACAGATTTGGACAGGAGTTTTATTGGCAGATAGCTGATGTTATGAGGAAATTGCGAGAATATATTTTATGCGGCGAGTAATAAAAAGTTAATAAAGGTGTACAACTAACTACCTGAATTATTTATATATTTAATATCACAGGGAACAGCTAGTATTCAAATAAAGAACAACATGCAAGATTGGGAAAGGTATCATTCATCAGAAGAAAAATTTAACACAAAACTACCATGATGATATTCGCCACTCGAAGTCTTTTTTTGGACTATCCTCTGGCCATACGTGCCGCCATCAATTCTGATATTAAATAGTCCAAAAGCAGGAGACGGTCTTCTGTGCTTTGAAGACGAGCAGACATGTGACCTAAAATAAAATGTTACATAATCAACTTTCATATTCTTCTCTCTCCATCTTCAAAAAATCAAAAAGTCTATTCAGTTTAGGTTCACAGAGAAAACTTATAAATGCCATATAAAACTACAATTTTGACTGTAATTTTCTACTGACAAGAAACTCAGTTAAGACTCTTTTCCCAAAAATGTTTTTAATTGTACAGAATAATATCATTCATATTTTTTCCGAAAATATATGTACGATATCCGACGCTCTTACGGTGAAGGAAAACATCGTGAGGAAACCTTCATGCACGCATGCGAAGAGATTCGAAGGTTGTGTGTGAAGTCGTCCAATCCGCACTGGGCCCGCGTGGACGACTAAGGCCTAATCACCCTATACGGGTAGGCTCATGCCCCTCGGTGGGGATTTTAATGAGCTGATGATGAATATCATTCAACACATTGTATACCACTGTCAGTGGACTACAGTATATGTCTTTCTGATGTATAAGGTGATAGACCTTATATAGGTACCCCTCTTTTCGTAACTTAACTAGTCTAAAGAAATAATCTGTGGTTAGTCAAACACTAATTATATTTTATCATACCAATAACAAGCTTCTTGTAAGGACATCCAAGTTCTTTTAAAAATGAGCTCAACTCGAGTAAGAATGAACTAGATTCGTCCGGGTCGTTCATCATGGATACAGTCTCTTCAAGTTGGCAGAGTGACTTCAGCTCTTCAGCCAGTATATGTACGAGTTTTGTGAACTCAAGGGATTTGGGTCCACCTTCCAGCGCTTTGGAGAATGCACCTTCATCTGTAAGAGGTCCTTGGTACCTGGAAACAAAGGAAATATTAGTTCATTATACCTTTAGTTATTAAAGGATGAAAACATGATATAATTAAGACACTGCTGTCAGTTCTGTATGCCTATTAGTTTTTGTCAGTATTGAAATAATAATTGTTGCCCTTTATAATAACTTTCATACACAAGCAAAATATATTTTTTTCATATTTATTTATACTGTAATTGTTTTTGATTCAAGTGCTCCTTTTTAACCGAATTCAAAAAAGGAGGTTCTCAGTTGTATAATATTAAGACAATTGGTAATAAATATGAAACTAAAATATGAACAGTTCCACCAACCAAAATTTATGAACTTTGGTTTTATGACAGGATAATAAACAAACCATGGTTTCACCAATCAAAGTTCAACAGAAGTAATAAATAATTGGTATATAAATGTTCACACACGAGACAGATTTTACTCAATATATATATATATTTAATTAAACACATTTTCAATGCCAAATTTACCAACAAGCGTCTTATTTGATCATCTAGACTTGGATGCATCGTGTTAGGTGTATAAATAAATGAATTCTAAAAAGAAACATTACCTCCAATGAATAATATGCTTCAATACCTACGTGTAGTGCTATTTTCGCCATATTGAAACCTAACCAAACAATTGTACCCGGTAGCCAGAAACATAAATTTCCATGCAATTTACTTAACTAATTTCAATAACTTATTCAAATCAAGATATTTATAACACAAAATACAATTTTAATGCAAAAATATACGAGGTAAAGCGTAAATACTTACCCCAAATCGTTCAGTGAATCTAAGATGTCGTTTTCCATTTTAATATTTTAATTACTACTAGTTAACATTTATAAACTTTTATAATCTAGCTAGGTACAAATATATAATTGTACAATTTTTGGAAGAAATTGGAACAAAACACCGCTTCGTTCGATTATCACGAAACTAATGTTGCCATAGTAGCATGCCTTGCAATTGCATTCACTAACTAACCTTTCATATTTTGTGTATTAAAAAAAAGATTTAGTAAATTATTATGCTCAATGTGAAAGTCAATTTCATAGTTTTTTTTAATTGTTATTTGAAAATTTAATTCATTTCGTATTTAAAATCTACCACAATACTGACAGTAGTTTTTTATAAAAAAAAAAGCGGGTCACAAGGCGGACCAAGATGTCTCCAACACTACCTGTTTTTCTAGGAAGTTTACTGTACTTGCAACATTTAAATGTGGCATTTCCGAAGATAAGCTCCATCAAGTAAAAATTTAAACTTTTAACCTGAGAGTACATATACTATTATTGATACTCTAAGCTTTTAACCATATAGTCAATGATATTGTAGCATTGTAATATATTAAAAATAGTAGTTATTTAAGTATGTATAAAATCCCCTTTGACTATTTAAACTATTAATAAAACTCACTTCATTTTCGTGTCAGTATGTCAACAAGAATTAGTAGCATAGCGCAGTAGTTGACAACATAGGTAATGATTTTTCACTTTGTGAGTGTTAGTTTTGTCAGTTAGATTAGGACATTGCAGGCTTTATCACCTGTTTCTCCTAAAAGAAAGAACATTCCGTGCTTCGGAGGGCACGTTTAGCCGTCGGTCCCGGCCGCCTTCGAATTGTCGTTAGTCAAAAACCGCGTCAAAGGCCGTGAAGCGGTTTCAAAACTCTGAACAGGACTGTGTGGGGTCAGTCCACTCGCTAAGAAAAGAACAAGAATTTGTCTTTAAAAAACCTACATGATTAAAAAAAAACAAGAGTAACATACTCGAATCCGCGCACTGCGAAAAAAACGCAAGTCGATTTTGCATGAAATTATTTTTCACCGAACATAATCGCAGTGCGAGCATAGGTTACTATTGAAAACATTAGTATTTTTGTAAAATAAGATGAAAATATATTAAACGTACCTTGGAAGTGGAGTAGGTGCCACAAAAACAAAAACTAAAGTACCTATATTTAATTATTTACAAAAAAAATGCGCCTTGCGGCTTTTTCGGGCATTCACTGATGATGATTTCCCAGTAAACCTTCTGTTCATTTTTTTGTGCTTCGTCGGGGCCCCCTGGACGTGGGGCCCTAAGCTAGTGCTTAATTTGCTTAACGGTTAATCCAGGACTAACCGTGATAATTATCCCCAATTTGCTTGCTTGCTTGAGACGTCGGCTACTCCACCAAGGGTTCGATCCCCAGGCAGTACAAACATTTGTGTGCATGAACATGTCTCTATTGGTCTGGGCGTTTCTAAGTATTATAAATAAGTATATATTTACAAAAAAAAGTATACAACTACGTTTATCCATTGATTAGAACTCATATTACAGGATCACGCTTAGTTTTGGGGCTAGATGGCGCTGTATGTATGTCAGTGGTTTAATATTTAGATACACAAAAGTATATCTATATGTAATCTGCATTTAATGTATCGACGCGCCATCATAACATCACTGCATGCCGGAATGATGATAAAAGTATAATAATGATGAGTATTCTATTGAATACTCATCATTATGCACACGTGTACTTACATTGTGACAGTGTGTGTGATTTTGTATGTGTGCGTGCGATACCTGCGCAGGCGCACCTCGCAGGTGTTTGTGTACGTTGCACAGGCAGTGCTAGTATGGAGAATAAAAATAGATAAAATTATTATCGTTTCAACTGTTCACGGTTCTATGCTAGACATGGGTTATAAAATTTATTTAAGATTTGAAATATATCTGCAGTGACCTGAATTGATAATATACCTACCAAAAATAAAAAGGAGACTGATAAGACTTAGAGAAAGTGGCATCAACTTTACATTTTCACTGATCTTATTTCTTTTTTGTCATCTGAATATTTGTAATATCAATATCATTCTGTATGCACATGCTGAGCGAAGGCCTTTGTATATTAAATCATAAATTCTGACATTTTCTTGTAGAAATCGAAGGGATACCTTGGAAGAATAGGGGAGACCTATTTCCAGCAGAGAACTGTAATAGGCTGAAGAGGAAGAGACTAAGAATTTATGTTTCACTAGTATAACAGCCATAATGTTCACTGTTTGAATATACCTCAACATATGGGGATATAAAGACCATACCAAGCTGTGTCTGGTCCAGTACGGGTTGGCAGGTCGATGCAGTTCAGCAGGATGCACCATGGCCAGGTGTAGATCGAGGTCAAAATAATTTATTAAGTTCAATCAATGAGTAATTTGACGAAACACATTACATGTATTTGGCTTTATCTAATGCGAACTTACTACACCGTCTTTAAAAAAGTTAAATGTTCAAACCTTTTGAATGTGGAATCTGTAGCCCATTCACCTAGATAACTTAAACAGAAATAGAAAACTGTATTTGGATTATTTTTTGGGTACTCTTATTCCTTTGTAAATAACATATAGACTTAGTCACTTAAAATTACCTCAGACAAGTATACATTAAAACGAATTACGGAGTTTTTTTTGTTATAAAATTATCTTAAAATCCACTAGAGGTGCCAAACAAACGTAAACTCTTCATCCAAAACACGTTTTCCACACACGTTCTCTGTGCCACAATCACTGCCTATTCAATCGCCGAGCCACAGTCGACCGCGCTGCCGGACGCGGCGGACGCCTTTGCCTTTATAACAATTAAAAAGAAAAAACCCGACATTCCGGATTTGAATTCAAACTTTAGGAATGTGATCTGTGTTCGACGGAACGTTAATGTGCCATAAATAGTGATGTTACATTGTGCGGATTGATTATACAAAGTTTTCGTTTTTTATATTTATCTATCGAAGTTATATACAGTTACAAAAATGGGTGTTTTGTATTTGTTTTTGGTGACGGTTCTTTTGCCGTGTGTACTCGGCCAAGATGTGGCCGATTGTTATGGTGCTGGCAGCGTGGCGGGGGCTGCTATAGGTGCATTCATTGCTGCACTCCTTCTTGTAGCGGCTGTTTACTACCTGAGGAAACTGTATTGGAAGTCGCGCAAAGGTAAGTTGACATTCGTTTTTTTTTTGCCGTTTTTTGTTGCACGGCGCACCCACGTTACATGAATGTTGAACACGAATGCGCTTTTGGGAAACATTGACCTGTCAAATTAAAATACAATTCAGCAATACAGACGAAAACACTCGTGACTTAACGCTGCACTAAAGGTAAAGGTATAATTCGTATGCTAATAAATCGCGTTTGCATTAGATTTATTTACATATGTAGTGAAGGTTATTGATAGAGACGACGATGAGTAAGTTTCTATTAATTACAGATGTGTGGTTGTTTTTATTGTTGATGTAATTGATAAGATTTGATGAGAGCGTAGATATGTACGTGTGATAAGTACATGCCTCTTAAATAAAACGATATTGCCAAGTTGGCATCGTTGTAAGTTGAAAGTTGCATTGGAGATAATTTGGTCACAAAAGATCAAGGGGAAAAGTATGCAAAGGTCATGAGTTCCAAGATCAGTAAATTCCACTTTTTATTATTAAAAACCTTGTATCTTGCCCAATGTATATAAAAAACCGGTTTTGTTCACATGGCCAGTACCTGAGTACGCAGAGTACATCACTATTTTTCATGTATACATTTTTGATACATTCCAGTTTCTGATGATACGTTGGTAGCTCCGTCAATGGTTGGTAGTACGCTAGGTAGCACGAAAACACGAAATTCCATTTTCATAGATATAGCGAAGCGCGTTCATTCTAAATCTATGGTTTTATTAATCTTCTCTTCTTCTAGGGCGCGCATACCTACAGCCTCCAAAAAAGTTTAGGTCCAAAAAGGACCAAACTACGATCATAGAAACTCACCAAAATATTATTTATATAATAGACTTCTATTTACGATTATTGATATCGATTGTTGTTGCGTTTAATATCAATGGTTCATAAAGTTACTATTTAAACATGTAGTTAGCATCATGTTAGCATTGATTAATCACAACAAATCTTACAACTGTAAGGAAACAAATCTCGTTTGGGTTGTGGTCACACCATACACGGCAGATCCGTGGGAGGGTCATGGGGTCATGACCCCCCTGAGCTAATTTTAAGTCCAATACTGACGTACATTAACAAAATACCTCTAAGTTCTTAACTTGACTACTATTAAGTGACCCCTCCTGGCGCCAAACCTGGATCCGCTCTTGCACCCATAGGACCCATACGGTGGATCCGTAC
>PQWD01008805.1:0-88793 GCA_019425675.1 Leucinodes orbonalis
ACCTTTGATCTCTTCGCAGGCGAGCGTCGAATAACGCACACATAATTTCGAAAATTCGAAAACATTTTGGTGCGTGGCGGGATTTGAAGCTGCATCCTCCCAATTGGAAGGCAACACCATTGAGCCGCCGACGCTCAACACTACAGAACACAAGTTCAATAAAATCATAATACGCATTGTCTTGCGTAGGTAAAAAAAACAATCATACTCGTGATAATGAAATAGTATACCAACCGGCCTGGCGAGCGTATCGTTGCTTCATGTACCAAATAGATGAGGCAAAGGAAGTGCACCGCGAACTGCGTCAATACTGTCATTATAGTGTACAGGTTGAAAATGTTCGGCAGAGGGCGCTGCTTCGACAGTTGTTTCAATGGCTGTGGGACAAAAAAATCATTAAAAGTATCGGTATATTTAGGGCAAGGAACAAGAATCCTAAGAACTAGGTGGTAGACTAAATACTGAGTCGTCTAAGTAGGTACCACCACAGTGACAAATATCGTCCCGTAAAACAAGAGCGTTATGCACTTTGTGTTCGGGATAAGGGCACTGTAGCTAGTGAATTACAGTGTTTAAGACCTTACATCTGTCATCTCGGTGTCAGGCGCAGTGCGGCGTTGATGGAGGATAATAACTGTCTATCAGTCCTTTTCTCCTTCTATGCCGCTCTATCATGGTCAGTTAACTTGGTACCACTTAACATCATGTGAGCGCCCTGACCGTCCTGTACACTAATAACATTTTAAAAATCCCGGGAATACATCCTCATAGCGGCTAGCATGTTCGGTTGACGATTGCGCTAAGAAAATGATTTGTCATCGGATCGGTGACCGAAAATTATCTACACGAATCCCTCCGTGCTTCGGAAAAAACTTCAAGCCTTAGTCCTAGCTACTCAAAATTGTAGTCGCTTACACCCAATAACTCTGGGCCCAGTTTACGGCAGCATTTCCCTATACCCATGCTATGTTATAAAGCCTGCATCAGGATATATGTGTTAGGCTAGTTGATCAAATTCAATATTGAAGTTTGGATGAGCCATACTTAGGCACGAATGGGCTGGCTCGACCGGTGTGATACCAGATCCCCTCTGAAAACCAACGTGAATCAACGGTGTAAGATAAAATCAGGGCCCCACTAACCCCTTCCCCCTCCATTTTTTAAAGGTTGGCAACGCACTCGTTGCTACTCTGGAATTTATGTGTCCATAGGTGGCTGTATCACTTACCATCAGGTGAACCGTCTTTTCGTATGCCGATCCTTGAAATAACAAAAAGTAAATTAATAATCATTGTCAAACCTTTGATCTTGATATAAATAGGAAACACGAAGCGAGCAGTAAACTCTGCAACGTTGCTTGGGTGTCGCTGAACTTGATGCCGTCGAGGTAGAGCACCGACTGGCTGTACGCCAGAATGAGTGCGTTGAGCGCGAGGATCTTGAACATCTGCAGTGTGGTCACCAGCGTGCAGCGCCCTTGCTTGATGATGTGGC
The DNA here is from genome assembly GCA_019425675.1 of Leucinodes orbonalis. Taxonomy (NCBI): domain Eukaryota; kingdom Metazoa; phylum Arthropoda; class Insecta; order Lepidoptera; family Crambidae; genus Leucinodes; species Leucinodes orbonalis. The sequence goes on from PQWD01008805.1 coordinate 1,495, forward strand.
AAACTGAAATAATACATTTCAAATTTAAATAAGGCTGAGAGCCATCTGCGCTCGCCACTTGCCCGGTGAAGCTGTAAAGGCCACCTGCGGCCAACAGCAGTAGCAAGTTCGAAAAAAAAAAAACATTTCAAATGGTTAAATAAAACAATCAGGTTTATAATTGAACTTCCACACCCCGACAATGATTGAACCAAAAATTGTGTGGTTTTTACAGTAGATGAGGATGATTCTTTAGCGTTTTTCATCTATCTAGGTGAAAGAAAAATGATCTAAAATATATAATAAGCGAAGCCCCGAAAGAGCGTTTTCACTGGTTAAGTTTTAGTTTCCGAGTTGTAGGTTAGATCTTTTAAGTATGTAGCATTGAATTTAAAATGATATACCACTAAGTACGAATTAAGAACTCACTGCAGAGAATACTAGACAGGCGACTGGTGAACGGCGCCGCTACACTCGCGTCACCTAACCTCACGAGTTGGGGTTGGTCCTCTTCTTCTAGCTTTTTCATTGCCCTGTGTGGATAAATACCTACATTAACTCTAGCAGTTTTTTTAAATATAAATTGCACGTGATATGAAAACTATGTAAACCCATTTTTGAAACGAGTAACTACACATGTTTCTTACCGGAGTCTTCTCGGTAGATAACAACCCTCCTAACGGGTGGTAGATTCATTAAAAATAACTTCTGTTTCAACGATTCAAAAGTCATTTACTGATTTATTTGAATAAAGCATTTTTGAGTTTGAGTTTTCAGTAGATAATATAATGTACATTGACAACAATTTACAATCTATTAAAACAGAAATTACAGCATTCTAATAAAATGTAGTCGAGTGCGTTTAGAACAAATCAAGCTCCGTGATCCGGGGGGTCTAGAGAACGAATCCCACGGGAAGACCAAATAGTAACAGTCACTTTGTGCGAATTTTACCAGTATGGTTAGGACATTTTATTGCAAATCACTTGTCTCAAAAAGAGTTGATACCGTGTTTCGAAGGGCACGTTAATCCATCAGTCTCGACAGGCAGATGATGAACGTAACTGTAGTTTCAGCACTTTTAATGTGAATATAAGACATTTTACGCGGCTAGCTTGACAACTCTTTTGTAAAACTCACTGTCAAGGGGGATATTTGTTATTGTTCTTAATAGCCAATAGGGTAGATAACCATAAATATTATTTTTTAATATCAATAGTAAAAAGTATACGAAACCTACCTGGATGCATTGTATTATGCTTGTTTAATTTGCCATATCATTTTTCTTACGGAATAAAAATCACCCGGTATATCTATTTATATGTATACATCTTAGATAAACAATAAACTAACTAACAAGATGTAAAATTTCACTCAGTGTCCGCGGCAAAAATCTGCCCATCGCGTCAGTTGGGCAGTATTTTCATTCATAATAACGTCGCCCGCTACATGTCATACTGACATAGTAGTATGCTCGTGCTTTCGTTTTTGTACCCTATTATATTGACGCATTAAAGTCAAAGTTTTAGTAAATAATTTTACGTCATAAATATAACAATAAGTCAACGTTTGTGTCAAGCGGCTAGGAATTATTTTTTGGTTGATATTTCTGCGTGATTGTGCATCTAGATAGTTTATTGTTCATCAAAGGTATATTTATATGCGACGACCCATTTGGCGTTGCGGTTGAGACGTAGACTGCAACACCAAGGGTTCCAGGTTCGATCCCCGAGCAGTACAAACATTTGTGTGCATGAACATGAACTGTTTGTAATGGTCTGGGTGTTTTCTGTGTATAATATGTATGTATTTACAAATATTTATATAAGTATGTTTATCCTTTGTTCAGTACCCATAATACAGGCTTCACGCTTAACTTGGGGCTAGATGGTGTATGAATGTCAGTGGATACTTATTTAGAAAGAAAGAAAGAAAGAAAGAAAAATATTTATTTGGCGCAATAAAATTGTACATGTTAATTCCTTAATACTAAAAATAATTATAATGCTACCAAAATGGTGGCCACTCAGCTAATGCCAAGACAGTTTTGTCAAGGCGCTGTGTTTATTTACAATACCTTCGCAAACGCGCGGCCGCCTCAGCGCGAGCTTGTTCGCGAGCCTCTGCGCGGGCTATCGGCCCCCGGCGCGTCACTTCCGCAGGTTCCGCCGGCACGACGGGACGCTCTTCCCTGGCTTTCTCACGGGGACGCTCCGGCGCGTTTGCGAGAATCGCCACGCCCACCTATTGCAAAATATCAAATTACGGGCGCATTAGCGAGTATTGCCACGACCATTAATTGCAAATATGAAATCATCAAAATCCAAAAGGTATGGCGCCATCTATTGGATATCTACAATTGCCACTTACTTAATGGATTTTTAGAACTTACCGATGAAGACACAAAAATCGTTTATTAAACAGTTAATTTGCAATAACAATGATGGTTACTTCTACAGCAATAACCTCCATTGCTTTATAATACTGGTCACTGAACCAGCATTATAATTAAAATGTTATTTTCTCTGACGTCTATACCATCCCACCAAAAACATTCTGTAAAAAATCTAGCCAAGTCTCGATGGAGCTGCTAGATTATCTCTAAAAAGTAATGAAATCAAGACAAAGACGTGCCAAGTCTAAGGTTCCTTACTGCAATTAATTAATTATTATGGTTGATGTTGTGTGATCTACCGATAGGCGTAGAAAAACCTTTTGTAATGTAACACCTATCAATACATCAGCATTTTTGTAACAGAAAAGGCGAAATAATAATATTGCAATACTGTTCTAAGAGATGGCTGTCAGCTCCCTAAACTCCTTCAATGATATAGAATAATAAGTAAATACTAACCGTCTTATAACTAATAATTTTTAAACAATACTCACATCTGCATGTTTTAGAGCACCCACGTCATTTGTGCCATCGCCACACATCAATGTTGTATACCCAAGTGACTTCAATGTTATAATACAAACTCTTTTTGTTTAGGGGCAAATCTCGCAAATACTTTAATGTGGGGCATTAGTTTTATTAAAAAGCTATGGTGATGCTCGTTCAGGAATGTTAAGCCCTCGCCTGTGATGCAAAGATCAAATTTGGATATAATCCGTTCTACTGGTGAATTAGGTTGAATGGGCGCATCGAATTCCTCATCTATCGATTTCCAACTCCAGGACAAAGGTTCTGTTTCTGTTAATATCAATGTGTCATGCTTCTGCGTAAATCTCAGCTCCTTTGCAACGTGACATGCTGTCAATGGATTATCACCAGTAATCATAACTACGGAATGTGATGCATGCACTATTTCAGCTATCGCTTTCTTAGAATCACTCTTTAGCGGGCACGATATTATGACAAAACCCACAAAAGTTAAATCAGACTCAACATCCTCTCTAGTCAAATCCCGTATTTCTTGTGAGCTCAATTTCCCTAAATTCCTATAACCCAATGCTAAAACCCTTGCACCTCTTCTGGACAAGGTTAAATAAACGTGGTCATAATGACTAGGAACTTCTTTGAGCATGGTCTTAATTGTCTCTGGTGCTCCTTTTATGCTACTTATATAATGGGTTTCTATAAAGCCTCTCTCATGAATTTGATAGCCTGCTATTACAGACATTCTCTTGAGAGCACTAGAAAAATGATTTCGATGACTATTTTTAAACCTGGGATTTCCCTTTTTTTGGTACTACAGCATCACCCTTTGTTAGATTCCAATCCACTGCTTTTAAAGTGGCTTTTTCTAAAGGATCTCCAACCACACCATCATCAAGCTGCACCAATGAATGACATGAGGCCAAAACTTGTACTGTTTCCATTGGTGCCTCAGATAGTGGAATAACTGATGCATCTTTATGGTCACCAATACCAGCCACGCCTTCCACCACTAAATTATCACTAGTTAATGTTCCTGTTTTATCAAAACAGCATATCTCAACTTTACCAGCAAACGGTATCCTAAAAGGCTCTGTGCAAAATACTGCTAATTTAGACAAAGATAACAACGACGTATTTACTGCTAACGACAATTCTATAGGCAGCTCAGGAGGCACTACTGATGTTAAAATCAGAGTGCATTCCAGAAACAGTTTGTACCTATTTCTCTCTGGATCCTCGCAACCCTTAATCCAGACATATGCCGCAGCCGCAATTGCGAATATAAGAAGGAACATAATAAATCCAAATGTTTCAAGGTTATTTGCTGTAACTCTCTTGACGCCGAACAAAATAGTCCTCAACAATTTACCCTGAGATGTGTTAAACCCTGTACGAATCACGTACCCAATGCAACCGTTATCTGGAGCTTTAAGAGCTGAAGTAACATTCTTGCTTGGTGATGAATGCTGTACAATTTTTGTTCCGCCAAAGAGCATGTGCAATTTACTGTCGCCTTCAGGGTCCAAGAGCAATTTTAGATTTTTTTCATTTTCAACAGGCTCTTTCATCTGTGGGACACTTTCACCAGTCAACATAGACTCGTCAACAATACAAGAACCTCTTAACAGTACTAAATCGCATGGTACTAAATTCTCGTTTAAAGACCGTGTGAGAGATACAATGTCGCCAGGAATTAATTGGTCACTCATTATCTGTCGCCATCTTCTATTTCGGTAGACATTGATGTTGTATGGCTTATTACCCATCTTTCTGATTTCAGCCATGTTCCTCAGTTGTTGCTGAACTAATGTACATTCAAACATTACAAGCATCACTAAAGTGAATATGGAGTAGTACCAGTACTTGTCCAGACACCACAAAGCTACGCAAAACACTTGGAATACGAAAAATGGTGCCGTTGCTCTCTCTTTAAATAGCTCCATGAATTCTGGTACCACCTATAACAAATGAAATATGATATAAAATAGAACTGCAAACAGTACTCATCTACTGGATACCAAAATAAATCCTAAATATTTTTGTTGCTTTTATATGGATATAGTATAGATATAGATAAGTATATTTACTTTTTTTGTATATGTGAAAGTGTTTAAGTATCTCCATCTTTAACATTAAAATAAAGCAAACATAAAGATGAATATTAGAATGTGAACTCTCTTCATCATGGTGATCATATCAGCCAAATATGTCTACTGCTGAACAAAGGCTTCCCTTGTGATTTTTTTTATAACATTATAAATTTACTGTCTAATTCCTCTCCTTTTTAAACCATTGATGGCTATGCATCCGAACACAATAGAAAATATATTGTTTGTGATACTTTACAGCATCAGTGGCAGTGAAAGGTTCTGTTTATTCAGAGAATATTAAGTAAGAGCCTTACTTTAACAAGGCTTTTACTTCATATTCTATATATAATATAATGATTGATGTATTACTAGTTACCTAGCTCAATTTAAGAAAGAAACTGTAACTATCTAGGTTGTAATGGTTTTGGTATGTACAAATTGTAACATTATTATGCACAATAAATATTTTTGTATTTTTTGTATATGAGTTGAAAGACTATTGGGAACAAAACGGAAGGACTTTAGTATCATTAAGTGTTGTAATTGTTTTTTCGGAGGTAGGGGACGAAAGGGGGGACAGGGAGCCCCCCTGCAAAAGAGGGGGTTGCGGAAACCCCCCTTTACGAGAAAAAATATATTGAAAAAATAAAATTAGTAACACTTTTAAACCCAAATAGAATGTTGAGTCCCCCTAATTTGGAGAGCAGGCGGCTGAGATAACCCCCTCTCCCCTTAAAACAGTTCTAAATTAGAATTCATAACGAAAATGTTCGTTTTTATAAAAAAAACATTGCTTCTGGCGCTTCGCCGGCCGCTGCCGCGGCACACTCGCTACGCTCGCTCGGCTCGCGCGTATTTGGTCACAGTTCTAACATAACCAAACCTAGTGATAACTATATTCTATAGTTTGTTAATATACTTCTTGAATTATTATATTAGCACAAAATGGCGGATTACGTTTTGTTCATGTGAAATAAAATAAAATATTTTGTTTTTCTATATTAAAGCCGCAAAATGCTACTTAGCTTAATTTTTTAAAGTTCCATGGATAATTGAAAGATAAACTACACTAACAATATTTATTTGCTAAATAAAATTTGGTCAGATGCTAGGAAACATCAAAATTACTCAATATGGCGTAAAAATAACCTAACCACTCCCGTTTTTCGTAAACTTTAAGATTTTTTTTTCTTTAAAAGTATTAGTTTCTGCAGATTAGAACTTCACAGAATTACATTTTATATCAAGATATATAACAAAAAAAAATGAAGCTCCTAGCCGACCGTAATGACACTAAAGACGAGCCAACAAAACTTTAGATAAACAATAACTTTCAATTTTTTTCCAAAACACAACAGTTTTTACTAATATATTTTAAATGAAGTAACCTTTTGACTTTACACAAAACATGTAATACCAGAAATAAAACAGATTTAACCCTTTGACCGCCAATGACACCTTCATCACACACAATAGATTTTCTATTGTGTCTGGATACCTGGCGTTCAATGGGTTAATTCTAGAATTTTACTTACTATTTGTATTACACATACAAATCTATTCTATTGTTAAATTATTTATAAAAAGTGTGCTCATAGACAAAACACCAACAAAAAAGGTTAATTGTTTATATTTATGTATCTAGATTTTGAAATATATCAAATTTACCATGATCATTTCATTCTTTCCAAACTGCTTCTCTGCCAAATCAATGCTTTCATCATCTAAGTAACCTTTGGACTCCATGTAGACTTCATATGGGTTGTTGATTGGAAACTCCACAGTGTGAAATATCTTTTTGTACCAATCATAAACATATTTACTCTTTTGGAAAATGAACCACACATCTGGATTCAGATTGCCTTTCTGAGTTGACTGAAATTGAGAAAACACTAATTAATCCACCTAAAGAAATCAAATAGTTTTATTATATTTTAATTGAAATATTTTTTTTCTCTGTGATATTTGATAAAATTATTCAAAGTAATTTACATTTCTGCAGAAACTAAAAGTCATACAATGTTGGCAGAATAATGTGAAGCAAATGTTTGACAAGGAAATGGAATATAGTCTGCCTTAAGATCATTATTAACACAAAATTTTAAACTTTAAGGACTTCAAAGGTAAATATTCTGAATAATATGACCATGCTTATAACTAGGTATATAGCCTACCTTGGTATGATGGAGTCTTACAATTTCTGAGAAACCATTATTTGAAGTGGGTACAACCTTTACAATCTCAGCTTGAATCGGATCTTTTACCTAAAATAAAAAAGAGCTTTACACTTACAATATTTTGAAAAAATCATCATGTCATAACAAGTCCCCACTGAGGGGCACGAGCCTACCCGTATAGGGTGATTAGGCCTTAGTACGCCCACGCGGGCCCAGTGCAGATTGGTCAACTTCACACGCAACCTTTGAATCTCATCACAGGTTTCCTCACGATGTTTTCCTTCAAGATAAGCGCGTCGAATAACGTACATATAACTTTGAAAATTCGAAAACACATTGGTACGCGGCGGGATTTGAACCTGCGCCCTCCCGGTCTGGAGGCAACATTCCACACAAATGAGCCACCGACGAAATAATATTACGTTACAAATATAGAAAAATCTCACCGCAGTACAGGATAGGAAACACTGAATGTGCACACTCCAGTAACAGCACAAACATATGAGAATTTGGATGACAGCCACCACCGCTACAGTGACGAAGCCAGCCTCAAAGTTTTCCTCTAAACCGTATACAACCACCCAAAAGTAGAATACCACCGGATAAATTATCAAAAAAGGGAGCACGGTGCCTTGTAAAATAGTCGGCACCGGTTTAAAAAGTTGTGTATATTGAACTAAATCGTCTAGTGACGACTGCATTTTGTTTGATACCATTTTTAAGGCAAATGACTAAACTTAATAATATGTTTATTTTACGCATAGACCGTCATTTTACTTCATTTCAACGAAATCAAGCATACTGAATAAAAACGAGGTTTTTTTAATTCTAATTGGAAAATGTGTTTCAAAGAGTGTAGTGTAGTCAAACTTGACAGGTGAAAAGTCAAAACTAAAATTGGGAGGAGGGAGGGTCGGGGAAAGAACGTGACAAGTGTGCGTGTCACTTGCTACGTTCCGTTAAACACAAAGAGTATATAACATTACGTTTTAGTCATTTTAGTTAAACATGTTTTGATTTTTTAAAATCAATATATTAAATAAATAAATATAAAAGTAAACGGCAATATATTTGCAGTAGTCGTTTTTCTTTGCTTCACCCAATGAAATAGGAAGACTAGCTTCACCACTCACAAATCAACTAAAGGCATCGAGCTTGTATAACCAATTGAATACTATACTATACTATATAATGATATTCCTGTAGTGTTTGTATACAAGTATGTTTAAAATTAGGTATAAATGTTACAGATTAATATTTTATTAATCAAAATTAAACGGAGATAGCTACGAAACAGTTGTTTACTCTTTGCTCCCGAGCTTCCATCCTTACATTCCGTTCAACACACATAGTTGAACTACCGGCGCGGCGTGGGGAGTTATGTGAGAAACGATATCATCGCCCGAGACACCAGCATAATATCATCAAATGAAGACTTTGTGTAACAAATTAATAAATAAATAAACAACTGGCGCGTCGAATGTACGACTGCGCTGACAACGGCCTACATCCACATCTCCAACCAACATGTGACATACATTGAGGACATACATGACTGGTAGACTGCTGAGTGCTGACACACTGTTGACATCAGCTGATTTGGCTACCATTGTCAGTACTTTCTCCTTGAAATGTGAAGTGTCCTCTGATGGGCCAGGGGTCAGAGGTAAAATAATGTCAATTTATTTTTATTTACAACGTTTATAAATAAAGTTCCCTCAAAAGGTACGATAATATTTAAAAAAAGTGTCTTTACTGAAACTTGTGTGGAGAGGGAGGTATTTCATTTGACGTAAACAAAAGAGTGCAAACTGTACTCTCTTCGGCAGTTCGTTTTTGACACGGGTGGCGTATCTACCTTCATATATACAGAATATCATTGGACGTAAACCCATTATCAATAATTAAAAAAATATGTATAAAATATGAGCAGTGGCGTGAGCGAAGCGGGCCTCGCACCCGGTGGAACTAGAACTAGTCTTATTCTTCCGAGGCCTCGGACTCAAAAGGGCCTTATGCCTTTATTTAAAACATGCAAAAAGTATGAAAGCCCTTGAGGACAAGTAGTAGGTACACTCAGTGGGCCATGGGTAGGTCGTGGGCCAATCAACTAACTGACGTTACACGTCACTGCCGGCTCGTTTTGGCACGAAAATTTAAATTGACAATTTCGAACCGCATTTTTTTGCAGTAAATGTCAGTTTTTTATTTTGTAAATATACTTTGCTGAAACATATGGGCAAGGGAAGAAAGTCATCACATCACAAACCACAAAAAAGTATTAGTGACGAGGTAGTATGTTCTATGATTTTAGCCTGTTCCAAATGATACAAAAAAGAATTTGACAATTGACATATGTCAGTAGTGTCACATATTGGCGCCGAAATGAATAAACTTGTGTTCTATTTATTTGATTTGGCCTAAAGTACAATTTAAATCATGGATCTAAATATACGTAGAAAACCAACTAAAATCCAAGTCAGTGGAAGTTTGGCTGATACATATCCCCATGATCTACAAATGTATAAAGTTCCGCCTACTGAAAATATCAAACTACACGAATTTGAAGCTTTAGCTCTGGAAAGACTCACATTATTAAGGAGCTTAGCTACAGCTACCACTCTTAAGGGATTACGTGCCTATTCTGATGAATGGAAGGAATATGTAGTAGGCGAATTAAGAAATCAAGGTCTGAAATATTATTCTAGGTTATTTGAATATTCCGGTTGTGGAACTTCAGACACGGACTTACATGCCAGACGAAAAGACCACATAGCACATTTTATATTACGCCTAGCATACTGCAGAAATGAAGAACTACGTCGTTGGTTTGTAGCTAGAGAGCTAGAATTGTTTAAGATGAGATTTATAAACATGAGTGGAGATGCTGTAGAATCCTTTTTTAAATTAAACAATTTATGTTATAATAATATTTCGGATGAAGAGAAAAGTGATATTATTGTATTCTTGAGAGAATCCACTCCATATCCTAATGTAGACAATATGAAATTTTACAAAGTGAAATTTTTTGAAGTCCTAGACCTAGTTAAATCTAGAAAAGTTTTTCTTAGTGGTGGCTTTGCATATATACCACATAGAGATTTTGTCTCAGTTCTGTCTGCTCAGTTCCGAAAACATTTAAGGCAAAGCCTAGCTATAGCTTGCCATCACCTTGGTGAAATAGAGCAAGATGAAAGGCTTGTGTCTTTACTGAAAGGTTTACATCAATCTTACAGTGGAAATGACTACACTGATACTAAAGCTGTGGTACCTATTGAGAGTTTGGACTCACTATCTGTTAAATCATACCCATTATGTATGAGGCAACTTCATGAACAACTTCGAATGGCTCACCATTTGAAACATGGTGGCCGTTTACAATATGGATTGTTTTTGAAAGGCATAGGAGTTACATTGGAAGATTCTCTCAGATTCTGGAGGGAGGAATTCACCAAAATAATGGATATGGACAAATTTGAGAAACAATATGCTTATAATGTAAGGTATAATTATGGGAAAGAGGGCAGCAAGAAGAATTATTCTCCATTTAGTTGTTTGCGAATAATAAATGAAACAGTAGGACCTGGTGACTGCCATGGATGTCCTTATAGACATTGTGATGTTAGTAATTTGAAAAATAAATTACAGGGATATGGTATTGATCAACAAGGTAAGCATTCATTGTTTTATTGTTATATGGGAAAGGCCTTGAATCACCCTATAAAAGTAGGCATAATACTAACATTTTACTTCAAAACCAACTTGTTTATTGTTACAGCTGTCAATGATATAATAGATGTCACAAAGAAAGGACACTATCAAGTTGCATGCAGTAAATACTTTGATGCAGTACATAATATTGATATTGGTCTGGGAATTAATCATCCCAATCAGTTCTTTGAAGAAAGCCAAAAGTTGCTAAAAGGTGAGATAAAAGTGGATATAAAGAAAGAAAAGATTTCTGTAAAGAAAGAAGCTATTGAAGAGATGGATTTTGATGACATACCTGAGTGGAAGGATTAAAAGATATTATTTAAATAAAATGTCTAATAAAAAACTAATTTATTGCTTTATTCATACTATTTCCTCTTAACATACATAGCTCTTTTAGTCATGCGGCCACAATATAAACCAAATATAAAGATTAATCCTATGAAAGATATACACACAACTAAGAAATACTTTTTTGATGGAGAACTTGAGATTTCATTAAATACATCTCCCAAATTTTCAACCACATTCACCTGAAACAAAGTGTATAGCTTTAATATGGTACCAACATTTTAAGTATATTGAGTGCTAGTCATGGGTAGCCAACATTTAAACTTGGTGGTGCCTACATAAAACTTTATTAGGGGGTTTTCCCAAAGTCATATCTTTTCTAATTTCTTAAAATAAATAAAACTGGGATATTTTATTATTATATTTGCTTACGCACATATTATACATAGCTAACACCTCTCATGTCCATAGCACTGATGGGTATCTCAATACAGAAAATAAATTCATACAGGAAAATATTTATATATGTCACACACTGACGAAATTATTGAAATCCAGAGCAATTTAATAGTTATCTATCCTTTTAAATACCCTTTGAAGATTTTATGAATGAATACTGGAAAATACTTACAGATGCAACATATCGATACATCTCTAATCTGCTTGAGAGTTCTTTTTGACAATCTGGCTCTAATTTTCTACTACTATCATTAAGAATTATCTTTAAACATTTGAGACCTGAAAAGAAAGTTGAATATTTTTTTATGATCACAAAATAAATGATAATTCAAAGATAGAGAGTAAATAATTTTATTTCTTACGTCGCCCTGCACCATGTTCCAGATCTTTGCAATACTTAAGTAAGTCGAAAGCACAGGCCCTCTCAAGTAAAGGATCAGCCTCAATGTCTACTTCAGTTTCTTCAATTATCTGAACAACTTCACGAGCACATTCAGCTGATACAATTTTATGATTTAGAAGTGCATTTTTGAGGCACTCTTCCACCTATAAATCAATTAAGTTATCATTAAATCATCTTTTTCAGTTCATTGCATGTCCCCACCGCGGGGCACAAGCCAACCCGTAAAAGATGTATAGGCCTTAGTCGTCCACGTGGGTCTAGTGCGGAGGGGTCGACTTCACGACAACCCTTTGAATTTTTTCGTAGGCATGCGTACATTTCATTACGCTGTTTTTCTTCACCGTAAGAACGCAAAACATTTGTATGTGGGAGGAATTGAACGAATCGAAAGGTATTCCACACCAATGAGCCACCAGTGCTCTTAAAAAATAAATTTAATAAATAATACTACATTAAATTATTAATAAATGAGAATACATATTTAAATTTTTACCACCAAACTTGTATTACCTGGCCATCAGAATTAGTGATAGAATCATTTGGAACAGCACATATTGTTTGGATTTCTGCTTTACACAGTTTACCAAGTAATGGATCAAGACGATAGTTAAGTGCCTGCTCTTTTAAAACGTTTGCTAATTCATTTTCACATGGTGTTGTCAACTTTGAGCTACGAAACTTTTCTTTTAAACAGTACAGAACTTTTCCTTGCAGTTCAACATCTTGAGGTTCATTGGCTGAAAAACAATTAGAAATAGCAATGTGTGCACAGGTTTCAAAGATATTAATATAAAACATAAAGCAATAATAATATAATTACCTATAATTTCTGCACAATGGTTTTTAACATCCTCTTTACATGCATTTTGTAAATTATTGTTAAACCTATAGTCTGTATTTTGCTCTATCATTCTGTTTACAATAACAATTTTGCAGTTTTCATTAAAATCAGTTTTATGTTTATGGACTTTTAAACAATCTAAAATCTTAGAAGTTTCTGTGTTATGGCAGTACAAATCAATCATGTCATTACAGCTAGTTATCAAGTGATAGTCTATAGCATTGTCATTAAATTCTTGTTTTCTCACGATAAATATAGCTCTTCTACAACTATCACTTAATTTGCCTTTAGCTGTTTGCAGACACTCCAATGCTGCAGATTCTCCATGGGGCACATTTGGGCAATATTCCTTCAAGTCCCTACTGCAAGCTTCTGCAAGCTCTGGGTCCAATTCAATATTTTCTTTTTGTTGAAACAATTGCTGTCTTAACTGTTGTCTGCAGTCTTTGAAAATTGTATGCTTCCTTCTTGCAATAGTGTCATTTCTAACAATTTCGCTTAGACAGGCAACCACTTGACTTTTTGTTTGCGCTTTAGGGCAGAATCGTACAACATATGACTTGCAAGCATTTTTGAATTTTCTTGTAAATCTGTAATTTTTTAGTGAAATCAATTGTTCATGTTCTATGGCAGCTCTACATTTAGCATTTGTTTTGATTTCTGGATCATTTTTATGGGATATCAAACATTCCATTATGTCATCATCATCTTTTTTACTTTTAAGTTCTGAAGGGCATAACCTTTGTATTTGCACTCTACAGTTACTATTTACAACAGCATTAAGTTCTATGTGACCGCTCTGTGTTTCAGTAAAATTTGTGACAACTTCCCTGCACTTTGGCGAGAGTTCTTTTATTTTGCTTTGTAAACATCTTATTTCTTCACCTTTGCCAGTATTTTCAAAGCAAATATTTGCTAAGTCATCAATACAAAAATCTTCAATTTCAGGCAGCAAGTCTACACTTACAGCCCTTTGTCTCATAACTCTCCGGACTTGTTGTTCACAAGCTGGCTTTAATTCTTCCTTGAACTCTGAATTGTATGCATAAATATAGACATGGTAATATCAAAGGATCTTTTTGTGATTGGTGCTCACTTACATCTGCCCATTGAAGTTTAGCTTTGCATTTTGTAACTGCATCATATTTACAAGCTTTATAAAGCTGTGGGTCTAATTTAAAATCCCTGGATATAAAATACTGTATTTGTAACAAAGCTGTTTCACACTCACTGGACATAAGAGTAGTGCCTAACTTTTCCATCAGACAGGACATTACCCGACCATTTCCACCATTTATCTCGCGGCAGGCTCTGTCAACTACTGGTTTACAAGCTTTCCTCAAGATTGGATCAACTCTCCAATCCTCACCTGGGTCAGCTTCATGAACTAGGTTTTCCAATGATATTTGGCAGCCCATACTTATCCTTTTGTCTTTTCTTCGCCTTGGTCTTGCATGCTCCATCAAGCAATGGATAGTTTTCCCCCCCAGTTTCTACACCCTTGCATAGAATTGTTATATCATTGGCACAGTTTTGCATAAGTTCTGGTGACAGTCTGTAGTCATCCATTAACATTTTTCGATGATCTATCATCTCTGCAATACATTCTGAAGAGAGTTTTGTGCTATCATTTCGTGAAATGTTTTCTAAGCAAAGCAATATTTGGGCAAGTCTTACATCCTTATCATCCACCACACCTTTCCTGCAATGATATTTTCGAATGTCTTCTTTGCATGATTTTACTAATCCTCTGCTCATTTTGTAGTTCATCACCATATTTCTTTGATCATAAAACAGCTGGTCTTGGCATCTTTTGGTCATTCCTAAAAATTTCAATTAAATATAAAATACTTTTTGTTCTAAGCTAATAAACTAATTAAATAATACAATGCTAATTACATTATGATAAAAATAGTATCTATTACTTACCATTTTCATACTTGTGATTAACAAGGCATTTGTACATGAGCCATGTTCCTGGCAATTCATCAGGACAAAATATTTTCTGATCTAAATTACAGGCCGCAAAGACAATCTTATCCATTTGTAATAAGCTATATTTCATTTCTTTCAATACAGTTATCTCTGATAGGCACTCCGGTTTCAGATCTTGTTCTTTATTTTGCAGACATTTAATTGTGTGCGTTTGTGAAAGACTTTTTGTATCAGGAGGTATCCTACCACAAGAATAGCTTTGAATATCATCATAACAATTCTTTAAAAAATTTCCAGTGATCTGCCAATCATTGAATATCAGTGATTCTAATTTGTTTATCATTCTCCAGCAGCTTTTATTCCTAACACTAGGTTTTTTCTTTAAAACACAGTCAATACCATATTCTGCAGGTTTGAAACAGTCTGATATAATGGGTTCATCTTGACATGGTTGTTTGAGCTTATTTTCTAAGAAAGTATTGTCAATAAGCTCTGCTTGGTGTGTCCATATTTTGTGCTGACATAAAAATATCACTTGTGTTTTATTGTTGTGAGTAGCGTTTAATGCGCAAGACAAAAGCGCTAGATCATCAATTAGATGGGAGCATTGTTTTTCTAACGAAGTGCATCCGCTTATATCTATGTTATATTTACCATTTGAATGTTTGATTATGTTACCCAAACCATCACCCTTAACAACATTATGTACGGTGTAAGTGATAAATATCCACAGAATTTCTAAATAAACATTAGTGAGCATCTCGCGGCCGGCTCAAAATAATGGCATTTGACTATCCATATAATAATATAATTACTTATCAAGCTATTACATTACATCTACACCGTTCTGAATATTTTTTATTAGGTTTTGTTTCAATACAGCTTCTATTTTTTTTAACAGATGAAACTCAACAAAGAAAAATTTTATGGTACAAAGTCGTAAACGAAGTAATAGAAACAAAACTTCAATCGAAACCAGTTGACGTTGTTTATAATTTGACGTAACTATTTGACATTTTTATTTTTCGAACTCTACAGAGAGAAGTATGTTACAGCCTAGTAACATATAAATTCTGGCAATACGGCACAGGTTTTTTTTTTGTGGAAACTACAAACACACACCGTTTCGCTACCGTCATGGAGGTGATGCGAATATTTAAGCCATTTAAAGCCAGTAACGTAACAGCCAAGTTATACATATTTACTGAGGTAAATATGCATAACATATTAGGTAGAATTTGTTGAAATTAGGGTCGGTTGAGTGTGTGTTAAGTAGATTCAGAAGCTAGGCTCTACAAGATATTTGTTATCTATTTCTCAGGGCAAACCTTATGTGGTCGTCTTGACATCATTTTACATGAAATGTTATTGATGAAGTTTCAGTTCTTTTTTAAGTTGCTAGGCGATCTTGCTCTCTAAGTAGGTAGGTAGAGAGCGTCGGTGGCTCAGTGGTGTGGACTGTCGCCTTCCTACCGGGCGGGCTCAGGTTCAAATCCCGACACGTACCAATGTATTTTCTAATTTTCGAAAAATATATGTACGTTATCCGACGCTCTTACGGTGAAGGAAAACATCGTGAGGAAACCTTCATGCACGTCTGCGAAGAGATTCGAAGGTTGTGTGTGAAGTCGTCCAATCCGCACTGGGCCCGCGTGGACGACTAAGGCCTAATCACCCTATACGGGTAGGCTCGTGCCCCTCGGTGGGGACATTTAATGAGCTGATGATGATGATGATGATGAGGTAGGTCCCGTGTAAAATTCCAAGACTTAATCCACAAAATTCCTGAATATTTAATAATTCCAGTGACAACATCATATCCTGAAAATATGAACTATCTGGTACATCGGAAACCAACTCTATGAGAGTTTAAAAATACGTTGATACATTTCGAGAAAAGGTAGGTAGTGCCACTCTTTTCGTTTCACTTGGCTCGTCTTGCCGGGGCACTACCGTTTTTAGACACGTCCCTTATATAATCCCCTATTTTTATATAAAAGCTTTTGTAAATCGGGACGATTATTTCATAGTTATTTCACGTCCATATGGTTCATTGGTCAAATATACAAACCGAATAATAATAACCGAGTATTTAGTTTTCTGTTACAATAGATAAAATAGGAGTGTCTTTTTGTAATATTAAAATCTGTTTTTCTGCCAGATGGCCTAATATAATATGCATCGATATCTCGGATCTATTTTCTCTGTCTATCCTTGGAACATTATTGTTCCGAAAAGTATATTGGCATGATGCCTCACTGTCAATGTCTACGCTGTCAACTGACTGTCAGTAGTAGTGTCAGTCTCATTTTGTCAAACAATTTTGGAGTTCTTAAAAAAACCTTCGTCTCATCGACTTCTATCACTAAACATTGAAATATTACAAAGAAATTTATTGAAGTAAACGATAACTATTTAATCGTTATATTCGTAGCGTAGTATAGTTATTTTAGAAAATATTTTTTGTAAAATTCTCATATAGCAACTTGTTCAAATGACCAAATCGTTACAAACTTGTTTGAATGATTATTTACTAGAAATCAAAGCTACAGCTGCATTTTTCCGATATTGGCTTGCGCATAAGCAGCCCGCTGTTTATCAGGTGACCTGACACTCATTTAAATTAGCAGTATGAACATACTCCTTATTTTTGTTTTATATTTACTTAAATCTAAAACAGTCTATAAGTATCCTTGTTTGAAAGTTTCCTAATTAAAAATAATTGTTGATGATTTGTGGCATTTTATGCAAAAAAAATTTTTGTTACAAGTTCATTGTAATTCCTTTTAATTCTATATTTACCTGTACCTTTCTAAGTATACAAATGCCTAAGACACTTATTGCAATAAAGAACCATTACCTAATATTTTTATTAATCCATTATTCTGTTTAATTGTTATAATTAAAATATATGTTTCAGATTGAATGGGTGACCCATGAATAGCATTAATTCATTTCATATAATTGTCACATTCACTTGCTTATCTACAAGAACAATGGAAACTTTCAAGTGGTGCTGTTTATAATACTGTGTAAGTAACTTAATATTATTTCAATTTAAGTTAAAGTTAAGTATGCATATTAATGGGATGAAGTTTAAGGTCAAGGAAAACTAGCTGAATATTACTTACAAGTTTTGATTCATTTATCATATAATTAATATTGAATCAGTAACAATATGATAAATTCAACAAGAACATATAAGTGTTAAATGTTACATTAAAACTAACCAAGCCTAACTTGTTTTGAGTATTATTTTTAATGCTTGGTCTTAGATAATAAACAAACTAGATCCACAATCATGAAGAAATATCAACCAAACAATGACCGAGCCACTACACACATACATTGACTTATTATTATATTTCATCATCATCATCATCATCAGCTCATTAACGTCCCCACCGAGGGCACGAGCCTACCCGTATAGGTGATTAGCCTTAGTCGTCCACGCGGCCCAGTGCGGATTGGACGACTTCACACACAACCTTCGAATCTCTTCGCAGGCGTGCATGAAGGTTTCCTCACGATGTTTTCCTTCACCGTAAGAGCGTCGGATAACGTACATATATTTTCGGAAATTTGAAAATACATTGGTACGTGTCGGGATTTGAACCTCAGCCCTCCCGGTAGGAAGGCGACAGTCCACACCACTGAGCCACCGACGCTCTATTATATTATATTTATGATTTACAATTACCTTTTACATATCATAAGGGTGTAAATTCAAAAGCACAAGCATACTACTATGTTACAAGACATAAAGCGATGAGATTATTAATGAAAATTCTGCCTAACTGATGCTATGGGCATCTAGTTAGTGAATTGTTTGTGTTAGTGCTCCATACACTTTTTTGCATGGGGTATAACTGTTAATTAACTTATTTAATATCAACTCATCACCTTAATTTGAATTTAATGAGTTGTACCAGAGCTTAAAAGTGTATCATATAGTTAAGCAATTAAAATTGATATCTGTTATCAACAACATTATTTGTTATATTATTGAACAATAATAAATGGATATAATTATGCTAATTATACTTAAATTCTTTTTTAAATCTATATAAAAAGTATTATCAACTATTATTTACATTATGCAGATTCATTGACACTTTACTATCGTTTATGAGTCAAAGGTGAGTCAGTAGTGAATGTTAAAGGTATTGTACGTAAATTTTCATGAATTCTGCATATATTATTTGTAAATGATAGCAGTTAGCATTGTACTTCCTTGAAGTAGCATGTCCGATATATCTCAATGACTTGCTTAACTGACTAACTTAATATGATCATAACAATATTTTTTTGATGAGAATAGTTGTTTAAATTCAAAAACAGATGTTTATTATCAATCATTTGTCCAGGATCATGATTATTCTATCTTATCACTGTCGAAACTCATTACACCATTTTTTTTCCTATTAGCAAACTCATATTGCTATGAATGTTTATGTTGTTAAAGAATAATTAGGATAAGCAGTTTTGCTAAATAAACAACAAGTATGGGATGTAAATAAGTTGTAGCATCAGCTCATACATACCCACCAAGGGCTACAAGCCTCCCTTATCTCTCTGAACTGCTACAGCTCCGTGAACCCAAAGTCAGGGCTATTGTAAGGGCACTGACTGGACACTGCAAGCTGAAAAGTCATCTTCACAAGATGAGGCTAAGTGACTTGAACACTTTTAGATTCTGTAGAGAATCTAAAAGTGTCAGAGAGATACCTTCTCTGCAATTGGGTCCTCTACAACAGAAGCGAAACATTCGCTTTTGCCTTTTATGCCCAAGTGACATCAAATTTATATAGTAGCATGATTATAGTGCAGGATTCTGAGTTTTCTGAAAAGTGTCCAACTTTTAGAAGGACTCTAAATGGGGAGCGAGTCACTTAAGGTATTTTAGGTCAAGGTGGCTACAGGTCTGGAAAAGTTTGAATAACCTTCGGAAATGCAAATCAGTGGTATCTATTGATGGCGATCTCCAACATTTAAATTGATGCTTCAGAGTTGATTTCGCCTTGTTGTTCTTCTATTTCACACAGCTGGCCCTTACAAGCATTCTATGCGTGGAGTAGGCTGTAACATTGTGTGAATAAATGTTTGTTGATTAAGGTAGGT
Organism: Leucinodes orbonalis; assembly: GCA_019425675.1. Taxonomy (NCBI): domain Eukaryota; kingdom Metazoa; phylum Arthropoda; class Insecta; order Lepidoptera; family Crambidae; genus Leucinodes; species Leucinodes orbonalis. The sequence continues at coordinate 21,383 of PQWD01008805.1, forward strand.
CTTGTCGCTCTGGTTATCACTATGATATAAAAACTGCTAAGTTTTCGGACTTTAATGTGACGTTCCTGCTTTGATTGCAGCAAATGCTTCTTCAGACTATTAAAATGCTGGGTAAAACCCCTAGATAAAGTAACTGATATAATTCTGCAGTCCGCCTAACAGTAGGGCTGGACCTAACAGCAGAAACTACTGGTTCTGATCCTATTACTGTAACTAGTAATCCCCTTGTCAATTCGCCTGCACTGCTCTCGATGCACTGTCTCTAGGTATATCCATTTGATATTAACAGTTAACTTTGTTGTTATTATTGTTTACCTTTGGTAGGGTTTGTTACCTCTGAACGCGTGTTGTGAATCTTAGTACTGTGGCACTATAGGGCCAATTTTCTTTTGTTAGTATTCGAATTCTGATTTATAAGCAAATGCGTTTGGCCGCGTCGAGTTTTCGTACTTTATTTTTGTGTTTTAGATACGAGTTTACTACCTACCCATATATATAAATACATACCTACGGAATTAATATCTGATAAGCGACGTTAATTAAAAACGTCTTGCACGAATCCGTACTATAGCTTGCTAAAAAAATAATTATAGTCGACTTTTTCAAAAGATTATCTGAGATTTATGACTCTTGGAATAAGGCTTAATGTATTCAGAATTGTGCAATCATACGACTGAGCTATATTTCTAAGCAATTATTCTTGTGAAGGTACCATCATGTGACGTCGCGATGCCACCGCAAAACCGCAATAGGTTGTTTGGAATGTTCGCTAAATCACGTTACCGCTTATGCGGCTTTTGTATGAGCAAATCAATAATTAACGGTGTGAAGCGTGCAATGTAAGGTTCCTAATTCCATTTGTTATAAAAGATCAAAACTGAAATCGCTGTAACTCCAGCGAAAATAAGTATTAATAGTATTGATAATTCATACTACGGACGTGTTTTAATTCAACATTTATCTGGTTTTGTTGATAAGATAAAGGACGGTGGGAATTAATGATTTAATATGTATAACAATGTTTGGTATCGTAACTTGCAAATGAATTTTCATCTTATTAAGCTATGATGTGTTAAATATACCTTATACCTACCCCATCCTTTGGCACCCATGCGTATCTCACCTGTCATGCCTAGTTGCATTAGATCAAGTCGTTGGGTCTGAAAAAGTTCGTAAATCTTACTTCATAACGAGAACGGATCACGAGCTCTCGGTCGTAGTGTTCACTGAAACGGTATTACGGCCCAATTTACCCCTAGCTATGATGGCCGGAAAGGTCTGTCTCCTGCGATAGGACGTACGCTGACCTGATAAAGAGCTTAGTTCAATAAATGTTCCTAATGGGAACACTGCGATAATGTTTCTAACTACGTAATGGGTTTTATTTCAGTGCTGTTAGTGTATTTTTCGGAGAGTATAAATGAGTGGCCGCCCGCAATCTGGGCACTGTTCTCCAGCAGCAGTATTTCGACAGCAAAAGACTCTTCAATACGGTCGTATTCTCAATACCGATTCTACTGAACTGCATGATTATGGTGGTAAGTATGGAATTATTTTCTTTATGTTAGAAAGAAAGGAAGAAATATTTATTCTGTGACAGTACACAATAATAATGTATAGGACGGTCAAAACGCTCACCTGATGGTAAGTGATACAACTGACCATGACAGAGCGGCATATCTCCAACAATGCCGCATTGCGTCCGACACCCGAGGCAACTGATGTTAAATCTCTTATATCCGGTAATTTTATTAGTGTCCTCATCCCGAAACACAAAAGTGCATACCACACCTGTTTTTTTCACGGGACAATGTCTGTTACTGTGGTGGTACCTGCATAGACGACTCAGTATCGAGGTTAGCAGCACTTAGTATTTTTTTATTAAGTATTCCGAATTCGAACTCTAGAAAACTTGCCAAGTGTATGTATTGTATTTAAACTATTTGACCAAAGTAAAAGTTTTGTTGAAGGCTTTCCGAATAACCACCATTATTAAAAATTAGATATGATAGAAAGTCACGCAACCGTAGCGAAAGCATTGAATAAATCCAACATACGAAGAAGCCTGTTAAGACTTATGAAACAGCTATGTAGTTTGTTCAGAAAACAAATGACTATATTTAAGATATTTATGGTCAACCTTACTGCCGGTGCTGAATCTTGGCAAACAAGACTGACGTCCTGCCAACACACACTAGACTAGTAAGACAACAAAAAATCAAAATCTATTTAAAGTTCATTTTATCACAATATTTGCTCATTCAGTAGTAGAAACCGACCTAGTAGAATAATTATCACAGATATTAGATATAGGTACTTTTGATAATAGTAACAAGCCTATTTACGATGGATCAATAAAATAGCACTAATCGTATTGTGTGTTCATGTGTGCGTGCGTATGTGCGGCAGTTTCTAAGGTCAAAGTGAACGTTATGCAAAGCTTTAACCAGCAGTGAACTGATAAGGTCATGGCCAAGCCAATTCCATGTTACTTCTGTAGTACAGTCAGCTCGAAAAGTAGATGAACATTTTGTATTTTTTATTCATAATAACCTTACACACGTGACAAAGTATAATAATTTATTAAAAAATATGTGATGTTTTCTTTTTTTAATTTTATTTTGAGAGAAATCTGTTTTAAATATATCTTGTAATTTGTCAATCTATCTTCTAACTATTACAGTCGTTCTCAGTTATTTCGATGACCCTTGATTAATTATTTTTCATTCCGGTTATGAGCTCTGATATGCAGGGGCTGATCGTGAATTTGTAGGGCTTGGGAAAGTATTACAAACCTACTTATTACACTTTAGTTTTACATTCATACAGCGCCATCTAGCCTCATATTAAGCGAGGAGCTTGTAGTTTGGTTCTAAACAACTGATATACATATTGGTAATACATACATTATACTAAGAATCTCCCAGACCATTACAAACAAGACATGTTCATGCACGTAAATTTTTGTAATGCCCGTATGAATCGAACCCCGAACCCTTGGTGTAGTAGCCGACGCCTCGACCATTACACCACAAGAGTCGTCATAATTTGAAAGTATCCCAAACCTACTTATTGCACTTTTACAAAGAACGACAGAATATTTTTGTGTATGCTCTGTAACATAGTCTAAAAATGTTCTTAAAGTATTTTATATTAGCTAATGCTGCTTTTTTAATTTAAACTCGTTCTTACATTCCTGCTTTTGCAGTAAGACATTAACATTATGTAGATTTAACAGCGGAAAACCGTAGAATTGTATAGGTTGTTAACCTAAATGAGATACGTAACTATCTGTTTCAGCCATAGTTACCTACTCTTATCAAAAGAGGATAACGGAAAACATTATAAGGATAAATGAAACATACCAATACTTATTTATAATATTATGACATCTATGTATGACCTTGATGGCATAACTTCATTGGCGGTGGAAGTTTATATGTCCTTAATTGACCCGGACGTCTTGGTCTACAGGATTATTGTTGTCACACAGGATTCTAGTTTTAGTTTTATCGACTGTGGGGCATTTTTAATCATCGAAAAAGATTTAAAAATTTGGTCTGCTTATCATTTTTATAGCGGTAATTCACAAATTTATTTCTTATACAAGCATGTATTTAAATTCTGTCTTCGTTTTAATCAAAGTAACAACATTTTTTTTTCAAAATCTTTTTTGGGCCCTTGGTGTTTTTGGCTCCCAGCGGGAGCCCTGTTTACTGTCGAACATGCGCTTAGCGTTGTTGCCAACGCTATATATACGCATATTGAATGTCCGGAAGTTTCAGGAAGGAAACGTTATTTTTTTGCTACGATTGTTTTATCACTAAACCGATAATAATAGAGGGAATTATAATTGCATCATTTTCGTTGCGGAAGTCAACTGAGATTTGTCATTGTTAGGAAACGGGCTATTATCAAGGCCTACGAATCTCGTAGTTAACGGGTTCATTTATGCATTTGGGAGTAGCAAACATCCAATATAAATAGAAGGTTCAAATAAATATTTGATTGTATTTAATGTGGATCGAACCGATAGTCATGAAAGTCTGCTTTCATTTGCATAGTAACAGATTTGCATCTATCACACTATACAGGTCACCAATCGACAGAGGGTGGAGGTGTAGAGGTAATAAATAATCATCATCATCATCATTACAGCCTAATTATCTGAACGAAGGCCTCCCCTAATGATTTCCACGCGGACCGATCCCTTGCAGTTGACATCCATCTGCTATCCGCCACCTTAACCAGATCATCCGTCCATCTCTGGTTAGGGGTCGGCCTACGCTTCGCTTTCCGTTACGTGAACGCCACTCGAGAACCTTTCCGCCCCATCGGCCATCGGTTCTACGCACTATCTGATCAATAATATATACATATAAAATTTATGATGGGCTTGCTCTTGAGCACAGACTCCTAGTGGAAGAGATGTGCTCTTATATGGAGCAAGCTTGCCCAGAAAAAACCTATTCACTCGTTTTTTGAATGCCACAGGGTTGTATGTTGCCGGAAACACAGGCGCAGGCAGGTCATTCCATTCATTTTCATTCAGTACGCATAATGAAAGTAGACGCGGAACGCTTAGTCCGAATACTGGCAACGTCATCTCATAAGTGTTTTATGTTTTCTAGGGTTCATGGTTGTACCAGTCGACGCAGATAATGACAAACCTGAAGAAGGCGCAGTTGCGGCAGCGCTTGAAAGAGCTCAACATGATAAGGGAGCAACAGCAACACTTGAAGTCTGAATAAGCGTAAGACGAGTGGATACAATATTAGTTAGTGGAGATGAATTATTGCTAATGTTGCTTTGGATGCCATGTGATGGATTTTATGATCCAGTGATGCTGTGATTAAGCGGACGATCCACAGACGTTTGGGTAGAAAAGTTTGAGATTTAAGGAAAGAATTGTCGCCGGAAGACATATTGGTCTCGATATACACCTATTTAAGACAAATAGTCGGAATACAGTCGGAATCCAATAGAATTTACAATACGGTGTGTTATTTTATTTAGGAATTTGATATCGCGTAGCCTGCGCGCTGTGGGTCATGTGTTTTGGTGTTACATTATATATAGGCAAGTATATAAAAAGTCTAAGTCATAGGTATGAACATTTTTGTTAAATATAAATAAAACATAATTTTGTTATTCTTAATTTGCGACTTTCTGAGAATTCTTTTAGTGACTATTTCTTTTAATCTTAGAAATAAATACCGCCTGACTTCTTTCTTTGACCATGTGTAGTTTTTTTTTTCAATAATCTTGCCATTGTTTTTTCTATTACTAGTAATTCATAAATTAAAGAGTACATTAGTTTTGTTGAGAGTTATTTGTTTTCTTTGAAATATATTCCTAAATTTAGAAATCTCATTTGCATTATTATTGAAGTAACGTTGCATTTCTGCATCTGTAAGATAAGTACTTAATTTTTAATATTGAACATTGTGTTTATAAATTTAATTGAAACTATGATTAACGACTAGCTAGATTCACCTATGCACCTAAAACATATATTTTGCATTTTTTTTATTATCTGTATAATATGTATTATTTCTTGTGTATTTGCGTGTTCAGATTGCTTCTAAGTTAGATTTGTATAGTAATCTTTCTAACTTTTACTGATTTTTAGTACTCCTCTACCTTAAAAGTACCTACTAACTACCTTAAAACAAACTACTAACTGTTATGAATGAATATATATTTTTTTTAAAATGACGCTAGTCTTTATAAATTGGATGTAAGGGTGACAGTGACAATATTAAAAGAAATGATTTGCAAACATAATCTGGAAATAATTTTATACATGTAATTACTTTTAAAAATGACTGCGCGCGTACCTTAATTCTTATCAAAATCATCAAAAATGATATCTCTGGAACCCGGCCAAGTATAATTTATGACTTTATTATTAAATGTATTTTGGTATTTGTTCTGTTCTTGTGTCCAAATATTAAAGGTTGAGTTAAAAAAATGCCTCCAATAGCAATAATATTTTTACTTGTTTTTTTTTGTCAGATAAGTATAATATTTTTTAGTAGGTATCAAAAATAGCTAAATGCCAGTAATTATTCAACAAAGGATAAAAGCGCCTTTATAAATTTTAAATGTCATTCCTTTGTTTTTAAGACATGGAGCCAGTACATGTAAAAATAGATCACAACGAATTTTAATTTGTATTAAGTAGTCATATAGAAGATTGGTATTAAATTTATCACAATAACTGTAATCCAATAGAACATATTATATATATTAATATTGATACTAGAAAGTAGAGTTTCTTGAATGTGATTTGTTAATTTTTATGTTTTTACCGTTTGTATATATCTCGTTTTTAAGCATTCCAATTTTTTTATTATTTTGCGGTTGGCCTAAATTATGTTTATGCTGCGACTAACATGGCCGTCCAATAACAAATGTGTGATTTTGATATAGCTTTTTTAAACCATGAGTATTGTATTCATTATAGTTCATAATACTACTATTTTCAAATTTAGTTTTTGCTAAATATTATCCATAAAATCATATAGTATATCATCACACTCTTAAACTGCTCAGGTAAAAAAATATTAAAAAGAAAAGAATTGAGTACATCAAATTATATTAAATAAGTAGTATTTGAAAATATACTTAACTATTTAGGGTGGGCAGATTGGAAATCACTGATATTTTAACCTAATTTTTATTGTAAGGGTGCAATATATGCCAGTCACTGGTCGACTGGCGTGACATCATAGTTTGGTGCTTGAATAATAAAATTATGCGCCGGTTGCTAGAAAATAAAATAAGTTCGAAACATAATAAGATTTTAACTTAAGACACAAAGTTTTTAACTTGGTACAAATTTAACTCTGCACCAGTATTTGTAATACGACTATGGTTTATCACGTTGCTTAAATTTAACATATTACAAAAGTAAGCTTGTTAATCATAGTACTAGTTACTATACTGGCAAACTTGTGGATGTGCTAGTAGGAACATTAAGCAACTCTTGTTTGTTCTAATTATTGAACGATTTTATTATTTTTGGCAATATATTTAATGAAGGAGGTTCCTGTTATTTTGGACTGATTGGTTTTATTATTTTTGACAATTTATTTATTTCATCAGTAATAAAGTGTACTTACTTCAAATCTTTTTGTATTCACATTGTGCTCATCATATGGCGTGAAATGCATGACTGACAATAGCTATGTTTTCTAATCTAATTAAATATAATGTTAACAAAACTGTCGGTATGATGTCGTCAAATTAGATAGCGCATCGAATAAAATTAGTACCTGTTGATGAGCTGCTCTTCGGTTCCGGTAACATTGAATTTTGTACAAAGCTAATTGCACTTCATATTTAATGCTAGTTTATCATTAAGCATACAAATTTGCTAGATACATAGTATAAATTTAATATAACTGTTGACTATAAACACTATGTAAGATTGCTTATCAATAACAAATGAAAGACTGAGTTGTGTGATTTCGTTGATGCGTAGGTATTTAACTAAGGGACGACGGGCCTGAGTTCAGTAGACTGTGACAATGGAAACATTCTTAATGTGGCCTCTAAATGAACAACAAACTAACTAGACGCACAATCACTAAACCAAAAATTGTCCGTGCCGCTTGACACATGTTATATTTGTGATTAAAATTTTGACCTTAAGGCATCATTAACAGGGTACAAAATCAAAAGCACAAGCATACTACTATGACAAGTAGCAAGCGACGTGATTATGAATGAAAATTTTGTTCAACTGATGGATGGGCATAATTTGGCCGCGGACACTTTTTGAGTGCATCTAGTTAGTTTATTTATCTAAGTATGGTCTCTATTGAATAATAATATTTTCATTTGGCTTTATTAAATCCTAAACAATACTTACATTAAAGGGGTGCTGAGTGACCGACTACAGGTGGGCCATTGTAAAAACGACTTTTTTTCTATAGCGTTACGACACTATGACGTTTTGTTAAATTCAGCAAATAATAATTCGATACGTGGAAAATCGCAACGGTAGTATAAGGTTGGTATTGATATAAATAAGTAAGTGCCTAGTAAGTTTCATAAAGTGCCTTTCATGTTTATTTTTAAACCCATCAATATCACAATAGTTGTATGTATAGTGCCTGTGTTGGATACACAAGGTGGAATGTAAATAGAAGATGTTATGTTACTTTGGCTGATGCCATGAAAATCATATCTACTTCCGTGCCCATGGACATTATGACATAATTATGCTTTTCGTGAAAAGTATTCATATCGAAGTGTAAAATTTCAAAATGGAAAAATGTGGAGTATTTTTCTTAAAAAATGCCTTCTCTTAATATTTCCGATATTTTTCCTTAACTTACATTCCAGTTTATGACTGCGGTGCAAAACGTCTATGAGTCAAAAAACAAAAGTATTATTTTTAATTAGGATATATTTAAATAAATTCTTAACACCCGCTATGGTCACAATAAATTGTGGAATTCTGGTTTTAAGCTCATCCGTTAACAATCAACGTCTAATATAGCAACAGGTGCGCCAAGAAAATGACTTGGTTTATTTGCTTTAGGCATAGAGTAGTTGGTAGTTCAGAAAAATAGCTTCTGTGACTTAAATGCATTTAGTGTTTTAAAATAAGGATCACAATGTATTGTTCAAAAAATATGATTACTTATTGAAAAATAATGTCAAGGCAAATAATCGACTTATTATGGAGGTTCTAAACTCGCGCTATATTCCTGCTCGGAAGTAGGTATTCCGTTTTAGATGCTGGTAACTTGCTGATAAGGATTAAAAAGTGCGGAAAAAATTAATGAAAAGATAGTTCAGCCCCTTTTTTAATGAGCTCCGAATGCAGCAAATTTTTCTAGTAAATGAAACTTATGCATCAATATCAATAAATAAAAGAAAACATTCTTCCCGTTATTATGCTGATATAACATGCATGTCCAACTGCAGTAGTAATCTATGGTTTAAAAAAATGCTTTTTATCATTGATTTTTTTAACATTACGAGGTCTTATAGTCGTGTAAAATGTATCACTTGAGCTTGACATGTTTGTACTTATGTAGAAAGTTAAATATTTTTAAAATATTGTTCTGATATGTAACATAATTGGCAACATACAACGGTTATTACATAAATGCGTTTATTCTCGATAGTCCCCACTGGAGACGAGTGGGATAAAAAAGTTTCATTCATTATTCATTTTAATTTCATTCACTTGTGGTGGTGGAAGTCCATTAAAATAAAAGTGAAAATAAATGTTACATAAGTGCACAATTAATAAGGCTTACTGATATATCTTCACACGAGACAAATGCTTTGTAGGTACGATAAGTCTGGTTTGTTGAATATTGGGAATAATGTGTCTTTGTTGCATGGTCGAAGATTCACGACGCGCCTTATAAAGTGTGTAGGCACTACAACTTTTTATTATAGATAATTGTCTTTTATTAATTGTTTTGACGGCTTTGGATGCTTGCACTAAATGTCATCACAGCTATATCATAATAAGGTATGCATTTTATTTTTATTTTCTCAATCGCGGTAGAGCCTACAGAGTCAACGTAGGTTAATGTTTATAATAGGTTAATATAACTAAATATATCGCCCTTGTAACACTTTTTTACGCAATATTATTATTTAAGTATTCATGCATTAATATAGATTAAGGAAAATGTTTATTTTGGTTTGTGGATGTTCAAATAAAGAAATTGATGCAGTTGCATATTTTGTTTTTTATTTTATTAATACTTTTTGTTTTTTTATTTTTATTTTTGACCAGAGTTATTCTCTACAACGTACAATTTAAAAGCCTTATTTTTGGTTAAGTCGAGCTACATTTTCAAGTGTCTAACTGGGATTTTTATTACAACTTTAACACATATTATACTAAGAGCAAAGAATTAAACAGTTGGCTATTAAACATCTTTATAAATGATACTTTTGTGGTAAAAGTATCATTTATAAAGATGTTCGAAAAAACATACACTTTAGTATCTTATTGACAGATGAAATAGCATCAATTATTTTATAGGGAATCTCGTTGTGTAGGACGGAATAAAACTATATGTATCTATGTAAGCCAACTTATTGGAGTTAGTTTCGTTTATCGAATGAAATGCTTAAAATAAATAATGAACTCATTCTTATTTATACTGCTAATACAATGATACTTAAGATATAGAATAAAACCTTTAAATTTAAATACTTTTATAAATATTTCCCGATAATTCACTAGATAGGTACTTATAGTATTGCCCAGGGTACATGTTGAAAGGTACTTTGGTAAATTTAAAAAACTTTTTTTACTTGATCTCTAATAGTTATTAGCTATAATCTTCTCTTTCACTTCTTTGACCATGAGCTGGACTAAATTGTCGAGGTCAACTTCTGGATTCCAATTCCAGTCGCGGCGTGCTTCGCTGTCATCAAAAACTTGCGGCCAGGAATCAGCTGTAAATGAAAATGGATTTGTTCAATAGACAGTTCTACGGAGTAACTAAGTAGGTACCTATATTTTTTAAAGCGTTATACAAGATAAACTGCAAAGGTAATTTTACTTTATAAGTAACCATTATAATGGTGGGACCAGATCATTTTTTATTGCTACTTTTCGTAAAAAAATAGTACCTATTCTTCTATTTCAAAGTTATATTTATAAAAGTCTGGCCCCGCCATAACAATGTTATAATGGGGGTACAACTTGTCACAGCCATTGTTAGCTGCTGCTGCTGATTAGTTTTATGAATATAGTACCTCATTAGTACCTACTCATGAAAAATGCTTAAAAAGTGTATTAAAGTCCTGAATATTCAAACAGATCGTCGACGTCGGCGCTTCATGAAATTGGAGATATGCCGGTCATATTATTGTTAATTAATTAAGAAATTTTGACCTTAACGCGTCATTAAAAGAGTACAAAATCAAATGCATGAACGTATGTTCACTATGTCACTATGACAGATAGCGAGCGACGTGATTATGAATGAAAATTTTGCCTAACTGACGAGATGTGATTGAGCGATATTGTGCATCCAGTTAGTTTATTATTTTATCTAAGCTTGGGGCTCACCACCATGAAATAAAACGGACGCCAAATGCTCTACGACATATGTTTATACTAGAAACTTACCAATCTCTTGCCTGGAGTCTGGTCGATAAGAGATCTTCATATCGGGTACATATTTCGCCATCGCATCGGCCAATTCCTCCGGAGTGAAACTCATCGAGGTCACGTTATAAACTCTTCTTGTTAACCTTTCGTTGGGCATTTCTAGAAACTCCGACAGCGCTCTCAAAGCGTCTCTCACATGCATCATAGGCAGCCTTGTGTCTGGCTTTAGGTAGCATTGGTACTGACCCTTGCGTAGGATATCGTGGAAAATTGCAATGGCGTAGTCTGAAATATGTAGGATTCGTAGTAAGTATTTGTATGGAGGGTTCTTGTCATAATTGCCAGTTTTTCAAAAAACACACGGTTCGTGAAATACTAGACAAAGGAGATCGAACATAATAAATAAATATCCACTGACATTCACACAGCGCCATCTAGCCTCAAGTTAAGCGTGAAACCTGTATTATGGGTACTAAGCACGGATAAACATAATATAACGGTTTTACATAACAATAAAACCGATATTATGTGCTGAGAAGGAAAACATACAGCATTATTATGAAGAAAGCAGTGTGTACTTACTACAATTCCATACAAACCATAGACAAATTGTCTATACTTTAGTTCCATAAGTAGACCTCAGGTGGCGCCACTGATATCCAGCAAGTGCGCGGGAGCCATATTTGCAATTCATAGTCATCACCAGGAAGCCCTTCCTGTAATGCTGTATGTTTTCCTTCTAGGCACATAATATCGGTTTTATTGTTATGTAAAACCGTTATATTGATTGCCTCCGGAAAACATACAGCATTATTATGAAGATGTTTGTTATCTGCTGGTGTAATTATAACAACGCTATGATGATTTAAAAATAAGTTTAGTATAGAGATAAAAAAGACATTTAAGTATCTTAAAGAATATCCAGCAAGTGCGCGGGAGCCATATTTGCAATTCATAGTCATCACCAGGAAGCCCTTCCTGTAATGCTGTATGTTTTCCTTCTAGGCACATAATATCGGTTTTATTGTTATGTAAAACCGTTATATTGATGTGCCTCCGGAAAACATACAGCATTATTATGAAGATGTGTTTGTTATCTGCTGGTGTAATTATAACAACGCTATGATGATTTAAAAATAAGTTTTAGTATAGAGATAAAAAAGACATTTAAGTATCTTAAAGAATCTTGATAAATACCAGACAGTTACACAGACAGTGACTCGAATTGATAGTTGTTATTCTTAAATACAAGTTCATATTAAGTTCATATTGGATTAAATAACGAAAAATAAGAATTTGACTGAATTTATTTTATGTTATCTATTTTTGCTTAAATCAAAAATTTAATACGTGGAAATTATAATTAATCAATAAAATAATATATTGATTAATTTATAATTTCCACGTAAAAGTATTACATCTATTTTCTTCCTGTTAAGGGACGCCACAGCTAAACTGAAACTATCTGAGGGTGCATTAATACCACTCTCCCGAAGGGCTAAGCATATCGGTATGTGACCATGGTTTTACTTTTCTGAAAATACTTAAAAAATTAAAAAGGGGTATTTAGTCATGTGCCTCTGTCTCCTACCTTTCACTTTATTTAAGTAAATCCTAAGCAATATTACTTATTATATTACTGGGCAATTGTTCTTATTTCATATATGGATAACCCCCAGACAGATTGCCTGTGGCAGTGAGTGTCTGTTTTAGACTCACACGTTGGTAAAAAAAAAGAGAAAAATATTACACCCATGGTCAATGAAACTATAAGATTCGTTAACAACAAAACTATTGCTATCTTTATTCCTAATCCTTAATCCCAATTTTATTTTAGCAAGGATTTCTTGTGAGCCAGTGTAAAACAACTCGGAATCCCATGTAAATAAAATTTTCATTGCAAATTTTAGTTTCGCTATCCCGATGGCTTTAAGTGCATGCTTTATTAAGAAGTACTAAAATCTTGGTTACTGCGTATTTGGTCCACAGTATATTATCACTACCGGTATGTACACTAAAATTGTCCTGTACGATGATCTTATAAAAATTGAGCTATTATATAAGGTTTGGCGTTTTAGCGTTCACTCAAATGCTAGCACAGCCTGCAAACCATTTACTAATTGCTGGAAAATATGTAGGATTGACGCCCTAATTTTCAATAACTTATTTTCTTCTATCGACCACTTTTTCATGTCTTCACCCCACCCCCAATTTTCCAGACTTTGAGGGTCAGTATTTGCACTTGTGGCGAGACATGTGACGTCATTTTTCCTCCCCCCCGGTTTTTTTAATAGTTAACTCTCATTTATTTGTGTAACTAAAATGTAATTGGTGAGAAATAAACTTTATTATTATTATCTCTATAAACAAATTGACAATTGTCACTATTGCCATGTTTTCGAAAACTTTCCCTGTCACTTCGGGATAAGAGTCGCATTATGATGGTTGCCACCTTCGTTATCATCTATCGGTTGTGGTGTTGTATCTTGTATCGCCCAGGGAGACAATAGGCGAACTACGTCCCTTGATGGTTGCTATCTCTGCAAATGGATTTTTTCCGGTTGCTGTGCCGTCTTCATTGTTTGTCAACCATGATCACGACATCAGTATCTTGTCCAGCTGAGCATCCTACCGGATATCGTGTTCGTCATGATCGCCAGAAAATGTGCCTCTGCTCTACCGTGTATTGGGCTGTGTGTTGTGTAGCTCCGCGCCACCACATCATCTCCTGTTGATCACTAGTGGAGAGACAACCTGAACCTAGCGCGATTGTTTCTTGTACAAACGTTGCGAAAATATTTGCATTTGCCGGTAATGTAGCCTTCTCCTTTGGTTAGACAAGATTGACAAAGTTCAGTTTCAAGTTTCAGGTCAGGTGGACCAAGTAGGCTTTGTGTGATTCTAGGTCGCATTGATTACCTGCATTTTCATTGCCAACATTGCGATTGAATTGATTGCTGTTTGTCAACGAATAGCCCAGATATTCTAGATTAAATTGGGATCAGAATCGACTTCTCGTAGTTAATCTGTCAACCCAAATATTCCAAGTGTCTCACGGCTTCCGCAGCCTGAAGACATAACTTGGCGTGGTCACTGGGGACCAAGAGGAAGTCGTCTAGATAGTCTAGCCCATGACAACCTCTTGCACGCCGGGTCTCCGCGACCCAGCATGTTACAAATGAGAAAAAGTGTGGTGCCAGACTAGCCTGAAGAGGCATGTCATATGGTATGGACCAAGAGGAAGTCGTCTAGATAGTCTAGCACTCGACAGCCTCTTGCACGCTGGGTCTTCGCGACCCAGCATGTCACTGACTAGAGCAGTTGTGATACCGAGGCCAGCCCGAAAGGGAGGCAGGTCATACCAAGAGGAAGTCGTCTGGATATTCTAGCAGTCGACAGCCTCTAGTACGCTGAGTCTCCGCGACCCCGCATGTTACTGATGATAAAAATTATGGTGCCTAGGTCAGAGATAAGTTATCTGAAAAAAATACTGATTGGTGGCACTCTCAAAAGGATTGATGGCACTCTAAAATAGGCAAAAAAGTAGGCCTGGAAAATTTCCAGTTTAATCATCCAGTCTCCTTTTTGAAGGAAGTCTGGTATAGCACTGTAAGAATTAATACTCTTTTTTTGCAAACTGATTTAATTCCCTGATTGTACCGCAAATGAAGCGCATAAATCCGTCGTTATTCTACTGCAGAAAATCTTTGGAAATCAAACTGAGCAATTTGTTAAGTACCGACACTAGCACCTCATGGTCACGGCGCATCTGTATAGTTGATGTCATTGATGGGGGTATTTTTGGTGGCGTAATGATTCAGTATTATGTTTGTAAGCATGATCAACGGAGTTTATCTTGTAGTTGTTTCGAAAGAAATGCTTATTATTTTTTAATTAGTTTCTTGATTATGTATTTCTGACGTACATTTCAATAAATATAAAAAATTACATATTTTTATTTAGAAACTCCGAAATTAACCTATTATGGCTTGATTTAATACACTGGGTTTTATTTTCATTTGAATTCATTCGAATAATTAAAAAAAATATTTTCTAGCAATTTACAACAAAACGCATAATATACTATTTTCACTAGATAAACTTCACGTTATTCTATATCAGCGTTACTTACTACTTATGGAACTAAAGAATAGACAATTTGTCCACATGCTATTGGTAGGGCTTGCTCAGACAGCTTATGCAATGTGGATGTTTTACCAAAAGTCTGACTTAATTTCCCAAAGAGGGTATTTGAATTTAATTACATTCGGTTTTTATGTTGGGGTAACCCCAACTACAAAACATCTAGCAACCCTGATTGTAACCGTCCTTAAATAGAACGATCACTAAGTCCGAAATATCAAGGTGTGCAGTCATGTAGAATACACTTAAGAATACTGCACGTATCGCCACGATGGCGAGTTAAAGTATTGCCGACCGATTAAAAGATGTAACTGGTTTAAAAAAAAAAAACTCAGTTCGAGATAATTCAGCCACCCTTCCGAAGGTTGACTATTGCAATATTAATTAGTATTGTACTCTTATCATATTGTTATACATTAGCATAGTGTCTATTGAGATTATAAATCTTCTAAAAATAAATATATAAATAGTTATTTGACTTGAACAATCGTCAACCGATGCGTCAGCATGATTTTTGTTAGATGTTCAATGTTTCATTGAACACTGGTTCAGGTTTAACGGCCTGGTTGGTAAAGTACGTACGACATGTTGCTGCCTTAAATAATTATAATTGGTTATAGCACTGACCTGGTGATAACGTGTCGATCCTTGTATCGACCGTTACCTGTCTTCTTTAGCGAGGTAGTCTTACTAAATGATGTGCTACCCTGACTAGAAGAGTTTCTGTCCGGTGCATCTGCCTCGATGACCGCCGCAGATCTTCCTAGTGCTCGGGATAGCCTAGGTTCTTCCTCTCAGCTTTCTCCGCGTACGATAAATTCGACCTCTCGCGAATATCAATCTTATCGACGGCAGTTACAAAATTCATTTGAATAATTAAGAAAAATATTTACTAGTAATTTACAACAAAACGCATAATATACTATTTTCACTAGATAAACTTCACGTTATTCTATATCAGCGTTACTTCAAAATGAAAAAATATTTGAAAATAATTTAGATATTTGTGGATTTTCGACCGCCCGGCGCGAAAGTACACGCTATGCATTGCACTTGCTGGATATCAGTGGCGCCACCTGACGTCTACTTATGGAACTAAAGTATAGACAATTTGTATATGGTTTGTATGAAATTGTAGTAAGTACACACTGCTTTCTTCATAATAATGCTGTATGTTTTCCGGAGGCACATCAATAATATGTTTTTTTTGGAAATAAATACATTTAATACATAGAAACACCCAAACCATTACAACAGACATGTTCATGCACACATGTCTGTATTGCCCGGGGATCGAACCCGGAACCCTTTGTGTAGTAGTTGACATCTCAACCGCTACACCAAATGGGTCGTCAAACCTAATAGGTATATCATATCAGATGACGTTTCTCAGTTGGGCGTTAATGACAGATATTTTAAATCTTAGTACCGACAGTCTATTTACTACATTACAGGCTTACATTAAGTCCTTACATGGCAGGCTGAATTAGGTACCTGCTTGTCCTAAAGGAAAGAGGATTTCGGAGGGCACGTGAAGCGGTCGGTACCTTCTACAATTTTAGGATTTGATCTAGGCAAGGTGGCTTATGGCCCAATCTTCTCCATACTATGTTGTGCGGAAAGGCCTGTGCCCAGCAGTGGGCCGTAATAGGATTGATGATGACGTACCTTTGCCGCTGACGTTGATATCCCACAAAAACAATAGATTAAACACTGCATGGTGGGCAGGGGTTTTAGGTAGTTAAGGTAAGCTTAAACATTGGTCACGCCTATCATTATATATCATAAGAAATCTAGGTGCGAGACAAAATTAAGGGTAGGTACTATCTAGGTAACTACATACGTGAGTGTTGCAGAGTTAAAGATATCTATGAACTCAGTTTTTAAAAGCTCCCATAAAGTATTTCTAAGGAAAAACTTCGCCAGGGTGCTCACACCACTATCGCCCCTACCTTTTCTGAAGGTGCGGTGAAATGCAAGCGGTAGGAGACTAGACATTCAGCAAGAACATACATCTATCCTACTTGCTAATCTTTGCTATTGTAGAGAAGGCCTTTAGCCCTGTAGTGTTCTATTACTGACTGCTCCAGTACAAAATAAATAATGTAGGTAGTACTTTTTAACACAGAAAATAGTGAAAAAAGATGTATCTAGAATAACGTACCTGTTGTCCCGCCACCTGGTGGGTCACTTGAAATTACTCCCGGGAACCTCAAACAGCGGAAGTCGAGACCGAATTTGTAAAAATAATATTCTCCTAATAGTTCAGCATGAACTTTGGACACACCGTAAATTGTTCTAGGTCTTTGTACAGTGATATTTGGCGTTGGATTCCTTGGCGAGTCTGGTCCAAACGCGCCGATTGTGCTAGGTACAAAAACACGCAGATTGTACTGCTTTGCTAGTTCTATAACGTTGTGCATTCCTTCTATATTGACACGTACAGCCAACGGTACATTTTGCTCTCCTATTGCACTAAGGAGTGCCGAAAAATGAATTAACCAGTCGATCCTGTGATCTACCACAATCTTTTGAAGTCCTTTAAAGTCTAAGATATCTACAAATATATAAGGTCCATCGTTAACTATTTCTTGTGATGGTTTGATGATGTCCGAAAGTATGACGTTCGCTCTACCATATTTATTTCTGAGGTACTTTGCACATTCAACCCCAAGCTGCCCTAGTCCTCCTGTAATGGGAAATTCTATGATTAGCCACAAATCAATTACCTATATTTTAAATTATCACCACAGATAATATAATAATTGTATTATTACTCATCACCCTCATATGTTCACAGCTGAATGAATGCCTATGCCTATGACTTGACCGAACCAAGTTCTAAGGATTAATACAATAATAATTATAAATTATTGGCATTTAAGGACAAAACTCAAAAGTTAATTCCAGCTCTACATTTTTCTTGTTTTTTTTTATATTGTGTTTGGGGTAAGTTATCAAAATATTTAGAAAATAAAGTGTCAGTGGCTAATTGATGTGGACGGTTGTCTTCCAATCTAGAGGGTGCAAGTTAAAATCCCGCTACGAACCACTGTATTCTCGCAATTATATGTAGGTACGTTTATCCGACGCTCTAACGGTAAAGGAAAACGTGAGGAAATCTGCGCGCGCCTGCGAAGAGATTCAAAGGTTAGTTGTAGGTACGCACATTCTAAGCATCTCTCACTTTTTGCAACTCTGCTTTTTTTCATCCAGCCAAATGACATAACCCAACAGCTTACAATTATTGTAAGATGGTGGTTCAGTCGTCGGTCATTCGGACCGGGGGCCGCCTTACGCCACACTTGCCAGGACGTGGTCTCCACTCCAGAACTCAACGGCTTTAACAGTCATGGGTTCTGCGATACAGGTACGTGACTGTAGTTCTCTAACGAAAAACATTAATTCTGATTTTATCCCCAAGAAAAACCCTAAGAAAGCTGCCTTGAGGCTGTTCAGCATCTTAGTTCTCTTTTATAGCGAGTTTATAAATATTTTTTTATTACAAAGTGTACAGGACGGTGAAGACGCTCACCTTATGGTAAGTGATACAACTGACCATGACAGAGCGGCATTGATTGGGATCAACAACTGATAGACAGTTTTATTCTCCAACAAAGCCTAATCGCGCCCGACACCCGAGGCAACAGATGTTAGGTCTCTTATATCCGGTAATTTTACTAGCTGCAGTGTCCTTCATCCCGAAACACAGAAGTGCAAAACCCTTCTGTTTCACGGGACGATATCTGGCATTGCGGTGGTAAATACCTACCTAGACCACTCAGTACCGAGTTAAGGTACTACCTAGTTAACAAAAAGGTTGTTTACTGAATAAGGTAAATCTCTGATTGTATGTTTTCATACACGCGTAGTATTCGATGTAAAATAGAATAACAGGTTTTTGTGACTAGAATAAGCTTAGTAGTTTGTAAACATGTTTTTAATGGAATCTCTTAACTCGCGAATGTATTTGACACGTGTATAGGCCAATGCTTTATTATATTTAAACATATGGAGTAGACTAAGTATTTTAAAATTTAAATATTACGTATGTTTACTTTTTGCGCTGTATTTCTGAAAGTATACGTATAGGTACGTGCGTGAAGATACCTTTTAATAATGTTGTTACATAATTTCGAAATATAGGAACCGACGTAAAATCATTTAAAACTTTATAATATTTTATATAGATTTAGTATTAAAGCTAGAAAAAATAATTTACTTTATTACTCGTAAGAATAAGAAAACACACAACAGATAACTACAAAAGACAAGTGCAACATAGGCGGCCTTATTGCTAAGGTAGCAATTTCTTCCAGGCAGCCTTTGGGTGAAAAGAAATTGCGTATTGGTATATACAGATATTATATAAATAAATTATTTAATTACTGCAAGCAACAGCAGCCTCTTTTTAACTAACCATCCTTGACTATTAAGGTATATTGAAAGAAATCAACACAAAAAATATCTTAATTATTATGCAAGATTGTGTAATTAAGACAGAATTATGTATCTTAGCGTCTGGTACCTATTGAAGTTTTTAAGCAATAGCAATAAATATGTTATTACTTAATAAAGTGCAATGATTAACCCTGATCTAAATTGCCTCGCAACTCGGCATGCGTTTGTTATCAGCTATACACCATACTCTATCAGAAACAATATCTACCTACCTATGCACTTGCGTGCGTGTGATTTCCATGCATCTAGAGGTAAAGGACGTGTAACGTTTATGCCAAAACAAGCGTGACATACAATATTATTGCATATTCCAAAGATAAAGATTTACTTTTACTTATAGATATTTAATTTTATTTATATAAGTTAGTAATATTAGCGGTCAGTACCATACAATAAACAGCAGTTTGATTAATTGCAATTAATTTTGTAGGTACGTGTCTCTGTATTTCCTAGCGTACAATAATTAGTCAAACCAAACTTACCGGTTATTAATATTTTCGGTGGTTGCCTTAAATTATTTACTGAATAAAATCTAACATTACATTGTATTGTTCTTTTGTAAATATTTCTCAAAAACATCGTATGTAAGAGCGCGGGGTGCGCATACGCACGCACGATAAATCACTATGTAAGATAAATAGTAACTGGTTAGTAGAGGTCTTGGTCTACGGAAAAACAAGTCGCGTGATCGCATTCGATCTATGTATAAAATAATGCCGGATGACTGCGAAAATTGTGCCTTAACACCGTGCCACTCAACATTGGCAATGAAGCGTTCGCGTCGTGGGTGTGTGTTGTTACAAAAAAATCGCATGCTTGACATTGAATAGGTTGTATCTAGGGGGCCGGAAAGGAAATGTTTACGTCGACAGTACGCGGTTGTTGGAAGGTATATTTACATAACTTGTTTCGGTTTGAGCAGGCTACGACGCTATTACTTCATAGTTTGATGAGGCTAGGGTTTCTCTTCGAGAATTCTCGAACCGAGAACTCCCGGGAAATTTTGCCTTACTCGAGACGAGAAAAAAGTGGTCGAGAAATCGAGAAATTCAGTCAAAAATGAAAACTTGATAACGCGCTTGCGCTCCGCGCGCTTTGCCACGCGTCGTGCGAAATTAATGAATAATGTCCTATTAGAAGAGGCACCGAAATTTGATATTTCACACGGTCGTTGTAATTATTGAGATTTGAGTTCCTCTCAGGAAGAAAAACGTTTCTAATCTATACTAATATATAAAGCTGAAGAGTTTGTTTGTTTGAACGCGCTAATCTCAGGAACTACTGGTTCGATTTGAATAATTCTTTCAGTGTTAGATAGCTTATTTATCGAGGAAGGCTATAGGCTATATATCATCACGCTACGAGTAATAGAAGCGGAGCAGTAATGAAAAATGTTTCAAATCGGGGGTTTTTCATACTTGGAGCTTCCGCTGCGTACGCTGCGTAAACGGTTAAAGTTACACAAAAGTCATGTATCAGAGTATTGTTCTCCTTTTAAAGGTCTACAAAACAGTCCGCGACAGCATATGTCTATCTTTTAAGGTTAGCTCACTATAACATATTTTTTGCTAATAAAAAATTCTGAAATTGACCCCGAAACCTTTAAAGTTGGAGGGAGGGGAAATCCTACGTATAGTGATAAATGAAAGTACCGTGTTATCCCGAATTTAATGCGAGTGAAGCCGCGGGCAAAAGCTAGTACGTTATATTAGAGTACATAATAGAAAATGAACGGGTTTTCTCCTTGTCTGTAAACTTTGTGACAAAAATACCATCGTATTTTTAAAGGCTTATTTTCTTAAAAATAACGAGACAGTGGGTTAGCTTTTGAAGCAGTTTCCGCTTTAAATTGTGATTGTAATTGGTCTTAAGATTTTTAATTATTTATTAGATTTTGATGTTTACTTACGTAAAGAAAAGACTGTCCATTTATTACAAATTGAAAAGTTGATACAAGACTAAACTAAGGAACTTGTACCTTACTGTTACTCGTAATTATTAAGCTAGTATGATTATTATTTTTTATAAGTAATTAAACTGTCGTTTTATGCTACGTAATTGAAAAGTTTGTAGTACAGACTGAGACTAAAATAAATTATTTAGTATGTAAGGTACTAAGTTTCATTGTGGTGACATGATGACATTGTTTTCAGAAAATATTTTATTTGTTTTTTTCAAAGAAAAAGACTATTTAGTATAATTGTTTGTAGAAACTAGAAATAATGATAAGAAGATCTCGCGAAGAGTTTATTCCGCTTAATTAAAGTTTTCTATAGTTAAGTTAAACTCACATGAAACTAAAAATAAACGTTGGTCATTGATAAATGTTGAGTATTGCAAAAAATATGTTTTATTGTTAAATCACACATATTTTTGAGAATTTTCATATTTCTCGACAACCCGAGAATTCCCGGGAAATAGTGATCGAGAATTCTCGTGCTCCGAGAAATAAATAAGGTCGAGAAATGAGAAACCCTAGATGAGGCGAATTAACATACATTTTTGTAATTTTTTGCAGGTCATAGGTAGGTACGTTGGAGGACGTTATTATTTTTATTTTAAATCAATTTTGACACTAAGACGACCCATGCTGTGTAATGATTGAGATAGATTGAGGCTATTTCATTATTTCCGGGTTTCAAGGGTTCCGAGTTAGATCCATGTGCAGTACTCACATTTGTGTGAATGAATTTATGTGTCCCCCCCGCAACGCCCTAAGCCGAGGTTCGAGTCCCGTTCGGGGACGCCCTTAGGCTCGATGTGTAAATATTAAGGCTGAGAGCCATCTGCGCTCGCCACTTGCCCGGTGAAGCTGTAAAGGCCATCTGCGGCCAACAGCAGTAGTCAGTTCGAAAAAAAAAAAAAAGAATTTATGTGTGTATTGGTCTGGGTGATTCTGTGCATAAATTGTACGTACGTATTTACAAAAAGTATGTAGGTCACACTTGCTTGGTCCGACGTGGCTTTCTTTTAACCCTGCTTGGTAACAAAAACATTATGCTTTTGGTACAGCTATATTCTGTTTTATGAATCGATACAGGCTGTGACGGGATAATGTTGAATGTATACGGTTAAGTTACAATTGCACCTGTTTTTGGGATCACATAAGTATAATAAATAATAATAATTAATTTTATATATTTTTTTGTAAAAAAAAATAGTTTACAAAATTAGTGGCCGGGGTCCCCTTTTAAGCAAATAAGGCATGTATCAGGTGAATGTATACTTATCAAAGAAATAATATCTAGCATGTTATTTTCTCTGAGCAGCTGATGGCCTTTAAAAGCTTTGAATATAGAATACGAAACTAGAGTCCATCCCCGAGCACGCGTCGAAGAGCTTGTAGGAAGAGGATGTATTTCAGACTGGTAAGGTTGGCTTGAGTTAATAAGTATAAATATAGCCTGAGATTTTACATCCTATTTTTGAAAATGTGACTCATTGATATAGTAAGTATTATCTGCATAAGTACATATAGGCTGAGATCCTACATCCCATTTTTGAAAATGTGACCCATTGATTATTATTTATGTTACTTAAGTAGTAACGTCTGAATTTACTTTTCATAAAACCAAACTTCTGTACTGTATGTGAAAGTAAGAACCTTCAAGCAGTTTTTAAAGTGAAATAAATATTTAACATTTCTACCGTCGTTTGAAGGGTTGAGTTATATTCGACGACTTATATGATGTCATGGTTTAGGGAGGCGTCGGTTACTACATCAAGGGTTCCGGGTTCGATCGGGGATCGAAACGCTGAAGTACAAACAATCTGTGCATGAACATGTCTGTTTGTATTGGTCTAGGTGTATCTATATATATCTTATATGAACGAATTTATAAAAAAGTAGGTACTAATGATAAGTACCTATTTTAACCGTTGTATTACCCCTAACTACAAGCTCGTCTCCTAAATTGTGACTAGATGGCGCTGTGTGAATTTCAGTAAATATTTATTATTTTACAAGTTCCGCAGTGGAGACCGCGTCTTGGCAAGTGTAGCGAGGGACACCCTCCAGCCCGATGAAGCGAAAGGTCGCTGGTGGAGGCTGGATAGGGTAAATCTAGCGCAATAGGGGGGAGATGAATGTGTCCACCAGTGAACTGCTATAGATTGTAGTGAAATGAGGGAGAGAAATGAGTTTATGGATTGATCTTGGGGTTTGCACTTCAAACCTTAAATAAAAGAAAAATAATATAAATGAGATGAAATTATTATTGTGTTTTCTCTCTGGATTGTGTAAAGAAAAAAATGCCAGGTGAACCGATAACTTGAAACTTTAAGTGGGTCTCTATGAAGCCAGTAACTACTACAACCTGGAAACTTGATACCGACCTGCCTTTCTGCAACCGGAATGGACAAAACACGATAATTATAACATTAAAGTCATTATGTCAATTTCATTGTCCAGGTAAGCACCCTTCCGTGTTACCACACAAGATTTAATCACGATAGTCACCTGGTGTTCGTTATTTTGCAATAAATTGTCAAAGATTTTTTTTTATATAGAAGGGTCATGTTTTTTTTTTGGAAAATGTTCGACTACTTGTGACTTAATGTACATAGTACATTTGTATTACACTCATTCAAATTTATCGTTAGGTTAGCTATTACCTATACTATAAAGTCATTGTTTTATACATTAGAAAAGTTGTTTTCAGGTATGTCTTAGTAGTAAAATGAACTTCTACGTCCATGTTGAAGGAATGGTCAGAGCGTCGAGTTTGGAACGTAGGATCAAATCAAGGATCAAAGGGGTGCATTCTATATGGAATTGCAAATCTGGCTGAGAGTAGCCAAATATGATTTTTCAACTTATCGTAGTCCAGTTGTAAATATAATCGTACTTTTACTAGATAAGACATTTGACCGCCATCACACCTGATGTTAAGGGTTGTTGTGGCCGAAGATGAATCATACCTATCAAGGAACAGCCTGTTCACTCTTGCCTTGAAGTCCAGATTATAGTCATCGGGGTATCCGCTAGCAGATAAAGAGTTCCACTCCTTGCCGTACGCATTAAAAATTTGAACCAAAACGTTTGGTTCGGATGAATGGTAAATTCACGACATAAGGGTGGAGTGGAACGCACGCCCGTGTCTCGTGTCCCGATGACCTAGATTTCCCCCATTCTGTGCTATAAATAGCCGGTCCTCCGCTTTTCTCATCCAGCTTCTACCGTGGAACAACAGGAAAATTTCAAGTCGTCGGTCTCGGCCGGAGCGCGTCCTACACACGATTGCAGAGTCACGGTCTCCAATCCACTGGCATTCTCAATATTAATCAATCTCCCAATATAACTATGTACGGGCAGGCGTTCATTATGAGAAAATAGTGGCTACTACCTACAGCTTTATTATGAGAAAATAGTGGTTCATCGTTTATGACGAATAAAAAGAAACTAAAGACTAGATATCGTTTAAACCAAAACCTTAAAAAAGTTTAATCTAAAAATTTCGTGTTAATGTGAGTACGTCATAGGTATATATATACACTCAGACCTCCCAAAACAACTTTGTGTTCTGCCTACTTGCACATCTGCGATCAGAACTCGGCAGGTTACGTACCTCGGCACGCGCCACAATGGTGAAAGATAAGTTACTTGGTGCGCATCGAGCTGTGAACCGAAAGTCTGGTGTTTACATGCGAAATCGGCTGAGGACCCCAGTCTGTGTTTGGCTGCCACAAGGTATACTAGACCAAGGATTTTTGAAGTGACAACGGGCTCGCGAGCAGTCCGCAATTGGTTTTGCGTGGTGCTTTTTTATTTGAAGTGGATCTGAATACTTGGATAGTCCTAAAAGGTTGTATATCGTCTGAGACGTTTTTTACAGTACTTGGAATACATTTTGCAGTTTCGTATTTCGTAATCACAAAATACCTACCTATACACTAGGTAAGTTTGCACTTTATGCACAAACAGCACATCTATTAATAAGTGAGAGGATGTATAGCATAAATATGTATAATTATTTACACAATAGGTAGCGTTATGCACTTCAACAAGGTCTCAGCAAATATTAGTCAACCACCTTGCAATAAATACTAGGTTTATGCTAATATGCCTACATCAGATACACTTCTTCATTATATTGTACAATTCCTGGTAGGTAACGACCGTTGAGATCTGAGACATGTAGATTTTTGAGGAAAACTTACATACCTAAATTTTTCAAAGAAATAAAAAAATATGTCTATTATTAAAAATGATGATGACCGAGTATAAAGACCGAACATCTGTTGTCTCGGGTTATCTGCTCACTGAAATTACTTAAAAGGAATTACATGTTTTCTTTATAAAAACAGACCAACTAGTTATAATTTATAACATTGCATTTTGGATTGGAGGGCGTCGGTAGCTCAATGGTGTGGACTGTCGCCCTCCTCCGGGAGGGCCGAGGTTCAAATCCCGACACGTACCAATGTGTTTTCGAATTCTCGAAAAACATATGTACGTTATCCGACGCTCTTACGGTGAAGGAAAACATCGTGAGGAAACCTGCGCACGCCGGCGAAGAGATTCAAAGGTTGTGCGTGAAGTCGTCCAACCCGCACTAGGCCCTCGTGGACGACTAAGGCCTAATCACCCTATACGGGTAGGCTCGTGCCCCTCGGTGAGGACGTTTAATGAGCTGATGATGATTTTGAATTTATTTTTATGCTATAGGGAACAAAAGACCATAGATCCCACCTGATGGTAAATAATAAATATCCACTGACATTCACACAGCGCCATCTAGCGCCATGTTAAGAGGGGAGCCCATAGATATAGAGCGCTAATTCTAAATCTATGGGGGAGCCTGTATTATGGGTAGGTACTTAATAACGGATAAACATACTTATTTCTTTTTTTGGAAATAATGACACCGCCGCTCATGTGGAGTGAATAGACTTATTATTATTACAATCATGTAGAAAGGTATATATGTATATAGTACGATTCACGAAAGATGGACATGGCGGCCTTCTGCTCAAGACGAAGACTATTTTAATAGTAGGAACAATAAAATTAAGAAATATTGAAAAATGTGAAGGTAGATTTTAACTACGGCAGGGAGCTAAGCAGTAATGGAAAAATGCTCTTTTCTTTAATGACGCCAGGTTATATCGCTCTGTATTTTTCCAACGGTAACTAATATACTATGTATTATGTATGATAATGGATAAACATTACATATTATTTCTCATTTATAACTGAGAATGAATAGGCAAAAAAATCTTTAGCGTTTGTTGAGATTCACAAAAACACTTGCCCTAATTGGAATTCAACCTGCGACCTCTGTGACAGTCGACAGTCCCGGGTGATGCTCATATCTGAGTATTTCCAATTTACCAGTCATAAGTTTAATAAGTGTCCCACAAAATTTTAATGAGAATAATAATATATTTGAGAGCATGGATGGTGTGGACTATTGCCCTCCTACCGGGAGGTCTAAGGTTCAAATCCCGCCACGTACCAATGTATTTTCGAAATTATATGTTCGCTATCCGACGCTCTTACCGTGAAGGAAAACATCGTGAGGAAACGTTGTGCGTGAAGTCCCGCACAACCTTTGAATCTCTTCGCGTGGACGACTAAGGCCTAATCGGGTAGGCTCGTGCCCCGCAGAGGGGACGTTTAACGAGCTGATGATGAATAATATATTTATTACATGTCAATGAAGGCGGGATGAACTCATACTCGTAATTATGTTAGAGATCAGTAGGTATGCATCAGTGCACTGACACAGCTTTCGACTGACTTGACGTTACAGAAAACATAAGTGGAACGAGATCGTCTGCATACTTGGATGATCACATCTCATGGTGTGTACAGTCACATTTTTTAGATCAGTAGGTCACATTTGTATGTTCCTCATTTCTAATTAAATATTATATACAATAAACACTAAACACTGATATTTATTTATTTATTTTTGGAAGATTTACAGTTTCAAAAGACACTTTAACAAAGAATAACAATATAATAAGAGTACAATACTACTTTGTTGTTTTACATCCAATCAGACATCTTTACTGCGAGCCTATTAATAAATCAGTCAATTTATTCATCAGGACCGTGTAACTAAGACTTTGCTGTCACTGGACTGTAACTAATGAATTGAAATAAATATATAGTTGCAAATTTTACACAATGATTTATTTTGTTAGGTAGTTAAAAACGAAATCAAATAAATACCTATGGGGGGTTCCTATACAAGTGACATGATTTTTGACGTTTTTAATAATTTGCCCAGTGGTGCGGAACCTTTCACAGGTCAGTCCGACTCGCACTCAACATATATGTACATCGTATACCTATATTATGGGATCCACAGATTTCCCAATACAAGAGATGGGGCAAGCCGCGTTTAAAGTGCGACAAATGTAAGCTCAACGAGCATACACTGGCTGCCAGTTTACGCTCTGTGAGACGAGTCAAGACGCACGAATATTATAAGAAAATGCCGTTTTTTTCCAAGATGCCATCCTGTGCAATTGTAACATGCCATCATCGCAATGAATCAGTAAATTTACCAAGTAATAGAATAACTTTTCACACGTAAGAATCGAAAAGAAATTGCGACACTGGGACTGCCTATAAACATGGCGGCTTGTCCAGTCTAATTGTATATTCGGATGTCTGTGATGGGATCATTATTTGAGAATATAAAAGGCAGCTATTTACAAGTACAATTGCTCAGAAAAAATATAAGGCGTAATATTTTCGTAGTTGATTATGATCAATTGATTTATATCAGAAACACGATACCATGGAGTGTCTACTGTTCGGTAAAGGCGTGCTCAAACTATTAAAATATAGAATTCGACGACCCATTTGGCGTAATAGTTGAGACGTCGGCTACTACACTAAGGGATCCGGGTTCGATACTCGGGCAGTAAAAAAATATGTGTGTTTGTATTGGTCTGGGTGTTTTTATGTATAATGTGTTTTTTACAAAGAAAAATGTATAAAAGTATGCTTATCCGTTTTTAAGTACCCGTAATACAAAGCTTCACGCATAACTTGGGCCTCGGTGGCGTTGTGTGAATGTCAATCGGTCCGACAACTTTATATGTTGAATACCGAAACACGTTCATGAACACAAATGTTTGTACTGCACCGGGATCGAACCGAGAACCCTAGGAGGTCGCGATGATGGGCAGCAGCGAGAGGCCAGTGGTTGCGTGTACTCAATATATGAAAATAAGGAGTGTAATCCCTCTTTGCCGGAAATTCGGAAAATCGCCATCATATTTAAAGATCTCTTCTTACTTGCCAATAGCCCCCTGGAGCTAGTTCTGTTCATATTCTGTGTATTTTTATTTTATTTAATACCTTACTATTAATGGTTTCTGCAATTAATATCTCTTGTTTTGTATACCCTACTAATATATCTGCGCACACCACTGCGTCCAGCAATAGACCCAAAACAAAATATTGTTGAAGATTACCTACTCTTACGTATTCATGGTATATTTATTAAAATCATATTGGATACAAATTTATTATGTAACTAGCAGGCAAGTAGGTGCATATTAATGCTGGTCACTGTATACTCGATAGTTTACCATCGTAATGAATACTTTGACTACCCAAGTGTTTTAAGTCGTGAGCATTGAGAAAATCATTTTAGTTGGTGTTGGAGAACTTACTAATCGGGGAACTAACTACGAGAAGGAGAATTTACTAAATGGGGATGAAACGTTAAAAAAAAGAAAAGCTAAGGTATCACAAAGCGTAGCTTTACACTGTTGAGTCGTCTAACGCAAGATTTCGCGGATGCAATTCGGTTAGATAAACGTAATGTTGTCCACAAACGTATGGTGGAAGCGGGATGACAATCAGCGACAGTTACGGATAAGTGTGCTAACTGTATATAATGGTACCCGTCCCGTTGGCTGCTTGCGTTGATTTGTACACTAGTTATGCGACGGAAAAATAACAGAAAATATGTACAAGCTCTTGTTTCCCAACTTAAGTAACTGCAAATGCGTCCTTAATTGAAGTTATGGTTGCGTTTAGATTTAGCTTGAATAAGCTTATCTTAAGTGTCATTGCAAGTATTTTTTATCCTATAATTTTTAATGTTTAAGTATAACATCGAACCCTTTTCATATAAGCTGAACATATAATACTTAACATTTATATAGCGATATCAACAGTAGGCATGTCAATAAAAAAAAACAATTTATCCTAAATGCTCATTAATTATGAACGTGAAAACACAAAAATAAAAACCATTTTTTAAAACGTAGGGCTAAATATAACACACTGGCAAATATTGGTGTTAATAAGCTATTATTTTGTCTTTAACAGACACGTCATAATCGCTGACGACTTACGCTTTTACTTATCACAATTATGCAACTAGGTATTGAGGTCTGCAGTTGTAACCGAAATTACTCTAGCATGTCGAGGTCCGTAAACAATAACCACTATGGCCTACATCAACGGAACCCCTAAACCTCCAAATTTCAGTGTTGCGTAACCACAGACAATGACGCAAGGAACACCGTTGCATGCACGCCATAAATCGCCAATAAGAACAATGGAGGAATGAGTGAAAGTGCAACTTAACCACCGGACCATTCTGCTTGGGGCATTGTTCTACGTTTTGATTGTTTTCAATATAGGTCCTTGACGCCGCCGGATATATCTAAGTATGAAAGCCTTTAGTTGCGGTACTAAATGTAGCTATTGCACAAGGATCTTAACATCATGATACTGTACCTACAGAATCATTACATTAGAAACTGATATAGAGTTATTTACTTGATCATCTGTTTGATTCGAATACTTTTAACCACAGAGGTTATTATTTATATTGGAAGGTCTGGCTTGCAGTGCGAAGTTATAGGCTGGTGATGAGATGCTTATATGGAAAAATTGGGTTTCACGAAGTTAATAATTGTTAAAAACAAATAATCAGATCTTTGTAAATCGTCGATTTAAATTATTAACTATTGTTTCAGGTGTAAGGACTTTCCTACATATTTCTCAAGCATTCAATATGCTACAATGAAACTCTTAAATGTAGAGGAATGGATTCCAAAGTTCAAACAACAATACTATGGATCGTTATAGTAATATTAGTGCAAGTTTTTGGACAATCTGCGATATGTCCCACGCCGGAAACTATACTACCATGTATTTGTACTCATCGTCACGAAGATGTACAAATATGGTAAGTGCAAGGGATATTACCCAATCCCAGTTTTTATTGTAATTCGTGGTTTATTACCGATCGCATCCCTTACATTCCATCCTATATCCCCGTGTTATACCTACATTTAACTCCGCCACTGAACCAAGGATTCAAACTGCGAATCCTTTAATTTGTACACAGCTATTTATTTTTCTATTTACTGAAAGCATAAATGCTTCCTCAGGGTGCCACCCAAATAAATATTAACCTTAGATTTTACAATTTACAGGTGTACACACAGCGATTTGCAGCAAGTATTGAAAGGCATCCAAAAAATCGGTGAACATATGAAGGATCCGATAGATGAACTAATCATTGAGAATAATTATCTTCCATCTCTACCAGGAAAACTATTTAACAATGTTAAAATATTAAGACTGATGTTAAGGCATAATGGCGTGGAGAGATTATCAACAACTTGGTTGGAATCCCAAGAAATGAATATGGTTGAATTATTTATAGTTGAAAATGATTTAAGAAATCTTCCAGCCGAAAGTCTTATGAAGCTGCAAAATCTTCAAGCGATAACAATCCACTCACAAAACCTGAAAAGAATTCCCGCTCTTTTAAATATGCCGAAACTAAAGTATGTCAACATTTACTCCGAAAGTTTAAATTCAATTAACGAGCACACATTTGAAAATTTGCCTAACTTGGAAAAGGTTTTCATTAAAGGAAGTTCAAATCTTCTAATGATTAAAGAAAATGCATTATATAATTTGCCAAAGTTAAGAAAACTAGATGTATCAAACTGTGGGATAAATCAAATTCATATGAGAGCCTTATCACTACTTCCAGTTTTAAGTGAAGTATCCTTTAGCAATAACAGGATTATTGATGCAACTATGGTGGGAAGGGCGACAAGAGATTTACCTATGTTGTCCCATTTGGACTTAAGTTACAACTTAATTGATAAATTGAACGAAGGTGCTTTTGTGGACCATCCATTGCTTGAGACATTACTTCTATCAAACAACAAAATTAATATTATACACCACGGAGCTTTTCATAGAGTTCCTAAATTACGCATCGTTGATTTGAACTACAATAAAATAAGGCAAATACACCCTGAATCGTTTTTACAACAGTCTGGAAGTGGTGTTGAAGAACTGACATTGATTGGAAATCAAATAATGCACATATCTGAATTTAGATCTTTGCTTGATGCACTTCCTAGGTTAAGGTTTTTAGATTTGAGCGATAATTTACTCCAAGATATTCCTAGAGGTGCATTACGGGGTCATCCAAGTCTTGAAAGATTACATTTAAACAAAAACAGCATAAAATTTATTCAAGCAGATGCTTTTGTTGCAATGCCCGCTTTAAGAGAATTGCACTTAAGTAATAATTCATTAAGTGATATGAATGAGGGTCCGTTTTGGAACTTGCCCGCATTAAAGGGTTTAGATTTATCTTACAATTATTTCCAGCGATTACAGCCAAAAATGTTTTATAATTTGCCAGCTCTCCGGCGAATTAACTTAAGCTCCAATAAAATCGCTATTGTGGACCCTATAACTTTCATGGAATTGCCCCTCCTGGAGTACATAAATATTTCAGGAAATGCTTTAGTATCTTTGCACCCTGCAACATTTCGAAACCTAGGAAATCTATATGAAGTCGATGCAAGTTCAAATAAGTTAATGGAATTCGTACCTGGATTGCCAAGAGGCCTAGAACAGTTGTATTTACAAAAAAATCAGATATCGAGTTTGCCTATGCCACCATCACCAGATCTAGATTTACCTTCTTTGCGGACACTTGATATATCAAGCAATGGCATACAGAAAATACCCCACGGATGTATGAAAACCCTTCATAATTTACGCCGATTGTATATGAAACGCAATGGTCTTCGACAAATAGAAATAAATACCTTTAGCGACTTAGGGCAGCTTGAAATACTGGATATAAGTGACAATCAAATATTATCAGTACATCCAAAGAGTTTTTCAACGCTTACTCACCTTAAACGAGTAAATTTACACGGTAATGCAATAGAAAACTTCGACTTTATGGCTATTCAAGAGAATTCAGTACTTTCAAACGTTGATTTTAGCAAAAATAAATTAAAGAGCATTAGTCCGAACCTGGTCACCAGAGCACTAGACGTTGAAACATTTAATATATCTTCAAATAATTTAAATGAATTGCCACCAACGCTCAATATACTACCAAAGTTGAAAGTACTTGACGCTAGCTTCAACCATATCAAACATTTTGATGGTAATATTATTAACAATGTGCACACATTAAGAAATATAATATTGCCGAACAATAAGATTGCCGAGCTGCGAGCAGGAAGTTTTAAAGATCTTAGAAATGTGGAAACAATCGATTTAGAAAATAACAACATAGAAATAATTCATCCTAGAGCAATTATGAATTTACCCAACTTAACAGCGCTGTATTTAAGCAGAAACCACATAGTAGATTTACCCGATGGTGTGTTCTCCAATCTCCCAAAGTTAAGAATCATGGAACTTCAAGGCAATCGATTGCAATACGTCTCACCAAAAGCTTTTGATCACATGCCCTTGGTGCAATATTTAAACTTAAGTAACAATCAATTGACGAATGTTGACAACTCGGGGTTGCGCCAATTAACTTCTTTGGAAGTTTTGGACTTAAGTTTTAATAGATTAAGTAAAATTACATCTTCATCGTTTGAATACATGGAATGGCTTGTGGAGTTAAATTTAGATAATAATGTACTATGTTTTATTGGGGGCAAACCATTCGACTCTATGCCTCGGCTCAAGGTGTTATCGTTAAGATATAACAAGCTGGCAACTGTTAGTGAACCTACGTTTGCTAAATTGAGAAATAATATTGCTATTTTGGATATTGATGGTAAGTGTACAAAATCCTTTTATAATAATCTTGAACCAAATTAAGGTTAACATTATTTACCGTTTTTTTAAGAGTAAATGTGTAACTGTCCGCTTTAATTACAGGTAACCCTCTTATTTGCAATTGTGAGCTGATGTGGCTAAAATCATGGTTACTGGAATCTTCAGCTATTGGACCCAGATGTGCTGACGGCACGTATGTTAAAGGAATGCCATTTACCAGAGAAGATTGCCAAAATGTACCCCCTAATCAAGAATATGATATAAGATCCTGTATAACAAATGAAAATGAAGCACTTTTGCCTAGTTTAGCTACATCGCAAGTATTTTCTTCTTTAGATAAAATAAAGGACTACACAACACAAATTAAAAATAATTACAATATAAACAAAATTAACCGACCCGCACCAGAAGAATCAGAATACTTTTATGATGATTATGTAGATTACCCATACAATGAAACTTTAGTTGAAGGCATTCACAACGATGTACATTCGCAAAGCGCTAATCAGTCTCAGGAAACTGGTGGAATACCTACACTCTATGCAAGTATGAAGAATACAACAGAAAAGAACATACCAACGACAACAAGCAAGAAACCTCCTGCTAGTGGCTTCACATTCTTTGGTATGCCACTGCCGTCATTAGATATGGGGAAGCTGCTTAATAGTGGTCGTAAAATGGATTGGCCAGATAATAAGAACGCGCAACACAATAATAAGAACTATTTAACGCCAGCTCCACCCAAATTCGAAACTGGTGGATTTTCACCTGTTCTTCCAACAACTGCTGGAGGATTCATGCCTATACCTGATCCGACAATCAATGCAACACATACCGTTGTTGCGAATACAGGTAATGCAAGTTTCTCCAACAGTGGTAATATGAAACAAAGTATTTCAGCCATCGCTAGTACACCACCAAAAAAAGTTGTACATAATAATACAACTCATCAGAAAATGACAAGTGAAATTCATGAACTCGAGGCATACCTTGACGACGATAATAGTACTCAAGTAGCTTATAATAGAACAAAAAATATAGAAGAACAGAAAAGTGATCCAACACAAGTAAGTAAATACAATTTGGTGGAGTCTAACTTAACCATTACTCAAGTTACTGAAAAAGAAGGTATATTAATCACAACCGATATCAGTAACGATATGTCACTGCATGCATGGTTGGAGTCAAGTACAAGTTCATATTCATCAACTCCAGTAACATCAAAACCACCAGTGAAAAAACATATTGAAAATTCAAATACTCAACCAACTGCACTTTCTGCAGTTCTTGTACCTAGTAAAGATGAACTCATCAAACGAAATTATAATGCCAGCATCAAACGACCAGCAACTGTAACTAAAGTAAATATGCCTCATGGTTCACACTACGACCTTCAAGATCACAATAGCAATTATTCACCTGTTATCAATAGAGAGGGTAAAACTGGTTTTGCAGAAAACACGTTTGCAGACAATGTAAAACAAAAACAAGTTGAGGGCAAGGAATGGTATTATAAGAATTATAACAACACAAACCTAGAGCCGTATGTTGCACCTAGTTTACATTCAAAGGGTAGTGTGGTGCAAATGCAACCACACAATGTATTAATACCATTAATTTTAAATTTGTTGTTTTGTACATGCCAGGTTGAGATTCATCTTTTTTGTAGTGCCTTATTGTAATATTGAAAAAACAATTTTTTTCTTTATGGATATGCATATATGTACGGTACATACACCAAAATATATATTTTTTAAGTTTTTGTCTGCCCATTTGTTCCGATTATATCTGAAACTGCGGGATGGATTTGGTTGGAATTTTTTTTGGCAGATAGCTGATATAATAAGGGAAAACATAGGCTATTTTTATTTTAGACAACATTTTTAATTTTGCAAAAATAAAGCAATGTATTACCGCGCGGCGGCCGCGTGTAGCGTGACATACTTTATGTCGCTTCTTTAAGCGATTTTAGTTAATGTATAATGCAAAATAAAATAGTATAATCATCCAAGTTCTTTATCATAATAAAATGTTTGATAATTTGAAAACTGTTAAATTTGTAAAATAATTATTGAAATATAATAGTGTTAATATATAGTTTTTTATTTGAATAAATGTTGAAATAAATATATGTATTTTAATATATTTATTACCTATTCATAGTAATTAAATATTAATCCTAAATATATCTCAGTGATTATGCTCAAGAACATCATTGAAATTTAAGTCTTTTAAATACTTGAGTTTTGAATACCCAAATTATTGATATGCTTAGTTGATATAAAAATTATTTATTTTTGAAATATGGTATAATAATAATGCACCTTATGCTAACAGGGTTGAATTATAACTACTCAATCTAAATTGTCCAAATTATGTTTAAACAAAATAATAACCTGTTATTATCTGACATGACATAGCATGAGTGTAAGCTCACAACACAAAATAAATAAATCAATTGTCTATGCACATACTACATTCAAGCGGTTCAAGGTATTAATTGTTTCTATCTACAAAATATTTTTGTACTTTCTCTAAAGCTTTGTACCTGTGAGATATACTATTTTTTTCTGGTTTTGGTAACTCTGAATATGTTTTATCATATCCATCAGGTTGAAACACACAATCCCACCCAAAGTCCCGTGTACCCCTTGGTTCCACAATTATGCCTTTTGTTATGCCTTGAAATAAAACCACATCCAAGTCATCAGAGTTCCCATCACAATATGCAAATGTGCAAACAGCTTCTGCAGATTTATCTTCCCATCCTGTTAGCATTTTGGAGAGGCCTTCAGGTTTTATTTTTTCCAAAAACCACTTTATATACGGACCTGGCAGGCCGTTGAGAGCTTTAAAGCATAAACAAGTGTCTTCTACCAGAACAGGCTTCTTTAAGCGTCGTGCAGCTTCTTGGCATTTCTTTATGGATACTTCATCAATTTCACCTTGTAGTTCTGGCAAGTCTAGCTTGTGATTTATTATTTCTAGCGGAAAATTAGTTCCTAAAATAGCTCTGAGTTCTTCAAGTTTCTTGGCGTTGCCGGTTACGAAGGTTAAAGTTTTCTGAGCCATATTCGTAAAACTAAACCGTATTGAATAGGTTAGAAAATGGCATGCATCAACAGTAGACTATTTTTATCAATTAATTCTAGGCCACAAAATACATAAAACAATGACCAATTTAAAATATTTAAAAAAATTCTTTCTAGTTTTTAATTTAATATTAGCGTGTTTGATGTTCCCCAAAAGAAGAGAAAAGAAACGACCAAACTGCTATTTGACAGTTTTGACACTGATGACAGTGACAATTTTTTTTTTTTTTCAGTGCTGCCAGATGGTTTTCTTTAAATACATTTATATGATCTTGGTGGGTGTGTTCCATTGTAATAATTAAAAACATCGCTGCACTGTAAACGTATAATTTTTATCAAAAACAGAACACAACATGACTGTCAAATTTTAGTTTTGGTTCACAAAATTTGCTTCGTTGTTTGAGATTGATTTCGAACTGAAAATATCTGTAGTTTTTACATTAGTAATATCCAGTGTCATAATCGATAAACTTATTGTAATCGGATTAGCAATTAAAAGTTACTTAAACACTCAAGATGCCAGGGCAAGAAGTAGTCACCACAAAAGTTGTGGTTCATCCCTTGGTATTATTGAGTGTAGTGGACCATTTTAACCGTATGGGTAAAATTGGCAACCAGAAAAGAGTGGTCGGTGTTCTTCTAGGCTGTTGGAGAGCCAAAGGCGTCCTTGATGTTTCGAACAGTTTTGCAGGTTAGTATTCATGAATACCTCTTACAATTACTAAAATCCAGTGAATACCATGTTTATATACCTACTGTTCTAAAATAATTTATTTAATTTTCTGAAATATAAATATTACTAAACATTTCATAAATTTACAATTTAAAAAAAATTGATCACAATGCACTCTAGTGCAGTACATAGGCTGGAGTAAATGCTATTATGTTGTCAAAACTAGCTAATTTTTTATACCCAGAAAGTGTTACTGTAAGTAGTTATTTTGTCTGTGCAAAAATAAATAAATCAAGTATTTTACTGAGATATCTGTACACCCTTGTTCTTAGTATTTAGTATCCAAGCTATGCTCACAGGTTTGTGATGCATCTTGTTAATTTTAATGATCATACAGACCCATTTTAAGTTTCATGTGGTGGACAAGGGTAGCAGGTCACAGCCTAAAACCTTTTTAGTGATGAATATTTAATTCACAGACCATTCATCCTTAAACAAGGCAATACATTTACAACGTTGGGAACTTTACAGAAAAACTTTTCATTCATACATAATATATTGTTCATACAGTTAGCACATGGAAATCAATATAGTATTATCCCAAAAAATGTTGTCTCGAGATACAGCATATCATTTTTTTTTATCTATATCTATTAATTAGATTGTCAAAAAGGTACATCTTTCCACTAGTTATAAAAATAAAATCATGACTTAGAAGCTGTAAGTTTGGTTTTAGAAAGGATTTTTAGAAGCACTTTGTAATAATACTATATTACCTTGCAAAAAAGTAATCATATTTCAAAGATACAAGTAACCAAATAGTAGTAACTCAAAATATGTTTGTAAGTAATATTATATATTTCACAAGTAATACCATATTAAGTTAAAAGTTAATATGGTGTTAATTACTGGCTTGTGCTGCAATTTCCAAAATTTCGAAATAAAATGCAGAGTAACATTTACAGAGAACAGGCAAAAATGTTGTCACCCATATCAATTGATAATCCAAAAGAATTAAACAAATGATTATCTATTTTACCAGTTGGTAGAAAAAAATCTAGATTCTGAATATATTCATAAGTCAAAAATGAAATTTTTGAGGTAATGCAGTATAGATTCCCATGTGATATACATTCCACAATCACACCATTAGTAGCCGATTTATTAATCATTACCTCCAATTGATAATAAACACTATGCTTGCAGAAGTTACTTAAGAAGGGTATTTGACCAGCACTGAATCCTATAATATAACCAAAGCATTTATGAAATATTCAATTTGAGGTAATTATTTTTTTCAGTTCCATTTGATGAAGACGACAAAGACAAATCTGTGTGGTTCCTAGACCATGATTACTTGGAAAATATGTATGGAATGTTCAAAAAGGTGAATGCTCGCGAAAAGGTTGTGGGCTGGTACCACACCGGTCCGAAGCTGCACCAGAATGACGTGGCCATCAATGAACTCATCAGACGTTATTGTCCAAATTCAGTTCTTGTAATAATTGATGCTAAGCCAAAAGACTTGGGTTTGCCAACAGAGGCTTACCGGGCAGTAGAAGAAGTTCATGATGATGATGGCAGTCCTACAACTAGAACATTTGAACATGTTCCAAGTGAGATTGGAGCAGAGGAAGCAGAAGAAGTTGGTGTGGAGCATCTACTACGAGACATTAAAGATACAACAGTTGGAAGCCTCTCACAAAGAATAACTAACCAACTACTTGGTTTACGTGGCCTTCACTCTCAACTAAGTGAGATCAGGGATTACCTGATTCAGGTTGGCCAGGGTTCCTTGCCAATGAACCATCAAATTATCTATCAATTACAAGATATCTTCAATCTGTTGCCTGACATTGCAAATGATAATTTTGTTGACAATTTATACATCAAGACCAATGATCAATCTCTTGTTGTTTACCTTGCCGCACTTGTAAGATCGATTATTGCCCTACACAATCTTATAAATAATAAAATTACAAACCGAGATGCAGAAGAAGGCAAGAAGGAGGAAGCTAAAGACAAAAAAGATAAGAAAGATGAGAAGGATGATAAAAAAACAGAGGAAAAAGTGAAAGCTGAAAAGAAAGAAAAGGAGGAGAAAAAGAAGTAGTTTCAAAATTAGATTTAAGTTGTTTGTAATGCTGAATTATTTTTAAATAAATTGTATTTACTAATCCTATGGTTGTTTATAATTTTCAAGATTCCCTGATTGGTTTACTGTACACAACATTAGATACACAGAGAATAAAAAATACTTGTTATTTCATATCAATCAATGTCATTATCTAACTTTCCACTGAGAGGAAATTTAGCATGTGACTTGGCCTTTTATATTTTCCATATAATTTTTTACTTCAGTTGAAGATATATTTGCGAAAAGTGATCCCAAAATAAAATATTTGTGTGAAGGTATACAATGCCCGAGCCTTCAAACACGGCATTACTTTTATGGCGATTTAGATTTGATTTGGCGTCTTCTGGAGTGAAGGATTGTGTAGTGTAGCGACGTCCTCCAATATGAAGTACTGATACTCGTAGGTTAGTTGTCATGCCAACGAAAACCGAGGGTCAAAGAGGTATTTGGTGAGTTAATGGAAATACCTATCTTCAGCAGTGGACAGAAATAGGTTCATATGATGATGAACAGATGCAGAGGCCCATGCATCCGCATTTTATTTTTATTTTTTGAAGGGGAAAGGGGGTAGATCAATCTGCTGCTGCTGATATCAGGAAGCTTACTTCAATATCGTTGACATATATAACAATAAAGGCCCGAACATAGAGCCTTGAGGAACCCCAATATTTTTTAGGAGAATTTGTTCGTTCACTAATAAATGTGAAAAGGGATTATCGTGACCTATACGTGTCCGCAGATCTGGCTTCTACTAGATCTCTGCGTGATTCGGGGTTAGGGATCCCCCGGGGAAACCGCATACTGATATTACTAGCGATTTTTGTGTTGTCGAAAAAAGAGATTTAGACTACTAACTTAGGACGGTAATCGTTAATATCCACCCATCAGCATTGGCCCGCGTGTTGGGTTACGTACGACTCAATCTCCCAATAGCTATGCTGTAAGGGAAAGCATCTGCCTGTAAGTTGACACATATGCTGAGGATGTCTACATACGTAGTTCAGAAGAGGTTGAGGTCAACACTATTAAGATATAAGTATTCACTTCAACGAATAAACTCTTACTTAGGTACTTATGTGTTTCTCCGTTGGTCTAAAGGGATCCCCCATTTTGAACCAGATATTTTTTATTGAATAATGATATTGTATAAATAACCATCTGATAGGCCACGAGGACTCATGGGATTATCTGTAAATATTTCAGATAGGCCACTATTATCTCATGATAATATTGATAAGTTTACATCAGTCTTAGTTTGACTGCTACGTTGTCAATGTAAGTGCACAGTTCAAGATGTTTTGTATATAATATGTGAAGTGAATCTCAGAAACGCGTTTAAAATGGCCAATCGGATACAATTAGCAGTAAGTATTATGTAATTTATTATAAAACAGCGAAACCTTTGGTTCACCATTTCTCTGGTAAAAGTAGGTGGTTTTGGTGCATTTTAAGCTACCTAACATTTTTATTGCTTTACTTATCATCATATTTAATTTTTCATTTGATGAGATCGTAAATATTCTTTTAAATATGACCTTTACAACTATTTAGCAGCTCAATGTTTATGTGTAGTTAGTAATATCAAATAAGTACATATCTATGTAGCATTTAGGCAATCTATTGGTTTGATGACGTAAGCTTAACTATAACAATTTCTTAACAAAGCGTATAAGCATGTTTTGCTAGCATAGGTCTCGCGAACTTCATTCTCAACACAGGTCAGGAAAAACGTTTGCATTTTAACTGCCAGGATTATGGATACAACAGAAAGTCTATTAAAACAGTTTTCATTGTGTGCACGCGCACCGTAGAGACTTGATCCCTCAAAAAATTATTGATCCAAAACAAATAAAAGCTATATTATTATTTATTCATTAAAAAGGAACCGCCTTCAAAAAATTAACTGAAAAGAATAAAGTGATTCCTATTATATACGTTACTTCTTTTAATTTTGAATAAGAAAAACCATGTATTAACGGTAGTGATATAAAATAATCATTAACTTGTGAATATGAACGTAATACTTATACTTTTTGAAGTCGGTGCCAAACCAATTTTCAAGAGAACGACGAATATTATCTCTTTAAAAAGTCAACCTTTGTACGAAATAAATAAAAAAATAAAAAAAAGTGTTTGATGTTTTCGCTGTGACACGTTGTATGCATGATAACGATAACTTCTCTGCAACCTTCAGCGAATGCAATTGCAAGTGCTCACTGGTGTGCAAGCGCTAAGCTTGAGAAATGATTGGTTTAATATTTAGTCGTATGGTTTTCTCTAAGTAGCAGCTTTCATTTTGGTTTTATTGGTTTGGCACCGACTTCAAATAGTATAAGTATAACATTCATATTAACAAGTTAATATTTATTTTGTCACTACCGTTAATACATTGTTTTTCTTATTCAAAATTAAAATAGAGGTGACGTATATAATAGAAATTATTTTATTCTTTTCAGTTAATTTTTTGAAGGCGGTTCCTTTTTAATTAAAAAATAATAATATAGCTTTTATTTGTTTTGGATCAATAATTTTTGTTTTAATTTTTTTTATTTTATTTCATACTTTTTAGTGATAGGTTTGTAATTAACTTTTAGTTATGATTTCGTTACCTTAGTTTATAAAGTGAATTAGTGATAGTTTTTAGGGATAATCTTTGTTGCCCCGGTAAATTTATTTATCCCGGTAAAACCTTCTCCTGAATGTAACAAATACTTTACCGAAATCCGCATCGAAATTGCTTCAGCCAAATGCGAGATAATCGCGGACAAACATACATACATACTAACAGGTCAAATTGAGAACCTCCTTTTTTGAAGTCGGTTAAAAAGTGCATCGTCTGTGTTCCGCCTTTATGATATTTGTGATTAATAACTATGAAATAAATAAAGAATAACTATCGAAATAAGAAATGGAATAATTTTAATGAAACAAAAATCATCTGTATTGTTATAGAATTTAGTATGGCTGAAACCTGATGGTAAGTCTGAGTTTGACATCCCAATAGCAGTAAAGATTCTTCAAAGTGTGGGCGACCAAATAAAAGTTCAAGATGATGACGGGAAAGTGTTTACTGCGTCCGTCAATAATGTACTCAAGCCACTGCATGCAACTTCGGTGGCAGGGGTGGAAGACATGATAACATTAGGTGAACTCCAAGAATATACAATTCTGCGGAACCTTCACTTACGTTACAATCAACAACTCATTTATGTAAGTACCTATTTGACATTAAAATTAGTTTTTAGCTCTAGCTTATTTTTATGGAACTTATGAAAGTAAAAACAATGCTATAATGTAGGTATACTCGTACCTTCTCGTCAGCCTGTGTATAGGTAGGTACTTTAATTGCTAATCACTTGCTCGTATTTGGTACTATGTACCCAGTAAAATTATTGGTATTATAACTTATGTAAGGTAAAGTTAAAAATTATATAAGGAAATTGAAAAAATAACTTTCAATGTTGTATAAATAACAATGTTAACGCTCTTTTTGTTATTTTGTAGACTTACACGGGATCAATGCTTATAGCCATAAACCCTTATGAGATATTGCCAATATACACCATGGATCAAATTCATTTCTACCAAGGCAGAGCCGTCAGTGAAGTGCCACCACATATATTTGCTATCGGTGAAAATTCATATAAAGCCTTACTGGATACTTTATCAAACCAGTGTATTGTAATTAGGTAAGTGGTATTAACGAAATTTGTAATTACCTACATAAAATTACACATACCTACATATCATTATATATTATCTTATTACCTTTATTCAAGAATAAATTGATACGTAAATCTGTACTTATATTATAAAGCTGAAGATTTGTTTGTTTGAACACGCTTATCTCAGGAAGTAGTTGTCCGATTTGAAACTCTTAGTTGGAGATAGCTTATTTTATCGAAGTACCATCACGCTTAAAACGAGAAGGGCGGAGCAGCAAGGAAGAATGTTTCATAATCGGGTTTTTTGTCAAAGAGAGCTTCCGCTGCGTAAACATAAGTTTCGCAAAAGTAATGTATGAACTCGGATTAATCAAATGTATGTCAGTATTGTTCATCTTTAAAAGTTCTACATATAAACATACTTACCTATATAATTATTTTTGTAAATACATACATATTTACTCTTTACTTATGTTTACTTTTATACATAGAAAACACCCAGACCATGTTCAAACAGACTTGTTCATGCATACAAATGTTTGTACTGCCCGGGGATCGAACCCGAAACCCTTGGTGTTGCAGCCGACGTCTCAACCGCAACACCAAATGAATACGTTATTTATCTGAAGTATTTAATTAACATCCAAATTTCCATTTGCAGCATTAGATTTAAATAAATATCTTTGGAGAAATATATAGTATTACTCACCTACATAAACGAAGTAGGAAGTTAAAGTTAGCTTTACACGAAAGTAACTATCCCACGAAGTCGAAGTCGCGTGCAAAAGTTTCATGTATCTATCTACAATTAAAACATTTGCCCTTTTACCCTACTGCAACAGGAGGGTGACAAAGAATTCCTAAAATCCTTTTCGAGACTCAACTTTATACATGTACTTAAATAGTCACCTAAGCTAGATGTTGTGTAGGTAATCATGAAAATATTTGTTGTCATTTGTTTGTTTCCCACCTGCAATACCATGAAACGTGTATTATAATGGTTGCACTATATGGTAGAGCTTGATTTCCCTTTTTAGTCAGCATTTTTGTTTATTTCAATTTGTTTATCGCGTTATTTGTTTATTTTAATTTTTGATTTGCATTACATTTATAGCGGAGAAAGTGGCGCTGGGAAAACAGAAAGCACCAAGTTATTACTTCAGTATCTAGCTGCCGCAAGTGGAAAACATTCTTGGATAGAACAACAAATACAAGAGACGAATCCCATATTAGAGGCATTCGG
This sequence comes from Leucinodes orbonalis, assembly GCA_019425675.1. Lineage (NCBI taxonomy): Eukaryota > Metazoa > Arthropoda > Insecta > Lepidoptera > Crambidae > Leucinodes > Leucinodes orbonalis. Next base: position 65,945 of record PQWD01008805.1, read on the forward strand.
GAATGCGAAAACAGTCCGCAACGACAATTCTTCTAGGTTTGGAAAATATATCAATATATTTTTTAGTAGAAAAGGTGCAATTGAAGGAGGTGTGATTGACCAATATTTATTAGAAAAGTCAAGAATTGTATTTCAAAATAAAGGGGAAAGAAATTATCACATATTTTATTCCCTTGTTACTGGATTATCTGCTGATGAAAAGAAGAAACTGGAATTAGGTCGTGCTGCCGACTATACATATTTAAATTCTGGAGGAATGCTTACTTGTGATGGTCGTAACGATGGACTAGAATTTGCTGACATAAGATCTGCATTCAAAGTTCTTAATTTCCCTGATAAAGAAGTTTGGGCTATGTTCAGTCTCTTAGCGGCAATCTTACATTTGGGAAATTTAAAATTTAAATCATATAATTTCAACAATATTGAGTCTTCTGAAGTCTCAGACGCTATAAATGCAAACAGAATTTCGACTTTACTTGGAGTAAACAAAACGACATTTTGTGATGCCTTGACTAGAAAAACCATAGTAGCACACGGAGAGAAAGTGGTATCAACAATTACATCAACGGCTGCTCTTGAAGGTAGAGATGCGCTTGTCAAAGCAATTTACGGTCATATTTTTGAATACATTGTAGATATGATAAACAAAACTTTGCATAGAGATCAGCACCTTTCTAGTGGAGCGGTCGGCATTCTAGATATTTTCGGCTTCGAAAATTTTGTTACAAATAGCTTTGAACAATTGTGTATCAATTACGCAAATGAAAATTTGCAACAATTTTTTGTTAAACATATATTCAAGTTGGAACAAGAGCAATATGAGAAAGAAGGTATTACTTGGAACAACATTAATTATGTCGATAATCAGCTCAATCTTGATATGATCGGATTGAAACCTATGAATTTACTGTCGCTGATTGATGAGGAGTCAAGATTTCCTAAAGGCACTGATTTAACTCTGCTATCTAAACTGACAACAAATCATAGCACGAAACCTTGCTATATAACGCCCAAATCTACACACGAGCATAGATTTGGCGTAAAACATTTTGCTGGAGATGTGTTTTATGAAGTTCAAGGTGAAACAAGTATTTTATGCAAACTTCGTTCACTTATACTTAAATAGCTTATATTTAAATAGCTATTCTATTTGTATGTATATAACCATGATATATTTTTAGGGTTTCTGGACAAGAATAGAGACATGTTGACTACCGACATAAAGAAAATTGATGGATTCTAGTAACATGTTTTTTAAAAAATTGTTCACTGGCTGAATGTATCCGTCTCACAGTGGCAGCAGAAAACTTTTTCTTAAGTTTCCCCATTCAAGATTGCTCGATACCTATGAAGACACTGTATGCGTCACATCTTTGTGCGATGTTTCAAACCTAATGAATTTAAAAAACCTAAAGTAAGTACAATAAATAACAAATATCATCTCAGCTCATTGAATAACCCCACTGAGGTACTAGCCTACCCGTAAAGGGTTAAGGCTAAGTGTCACCGGGACATAGTGCGGATTGGCACTTCACGCACAATGAATATCTTCGTAGGCGTGCACACTGCCCAGATTTCTCACGATGTTCTCTGTAAGAACGTCGGATAAAGTAATATAATTTCGAAAATAATTGGTACGTTGGCGAAATTTAAACCTGCACCTCGTTGGAAGCTAACATTCACTACACATGCCACCGTAATGACGTAACTCTACTTTATTTACGTCATGTTTAATTGTTAATCTTTTAATAAATTCGTTAGGAATTTCGACCGTGGACTGTTGTGTTCGGCAGTTAAGGTATGCAGGGATTGATGGAGACCGCTAAAATAAGGCAAGCAGTTACCAAATACGTTTACTCGATTCGGAATTTTAATCGTTCCGCCTTATGTAACCTAATATCCTCCTGCCGAAAAAGCAGATGCAAAAAGTGTCAAAGAAAATTGAGAAGTCTTGAGATCAGGATTCCGTCTTGGACACCAAAGTGTTTTTGAAAGACACACATGATGCATTACTTGAAGATTACGGAAAAGGTTGATGACCGATGTAATAGAGTTCAAGCAATCAAGAAGATTTTAATATTAAGGCATCGATTTCCTAGATTACGCGCCAGCATATTGCAATTCAAAAGAACTTCCGCTAGAGCCTAACAGAAAGAGATCCTTATTATAGACGAGGGATATTCAGTTTACAAGCCGCAATAAATCAAGAGATTAAAAAACATTTGTTTATTGAGAGTTTTTACAGTGCCAGCTCGGCCCCAAAGGATTGTTGGAATGTCACGATAAGGGTCATGTAAAACCAAAAATAGCAAGAATCAAACTGGAGAAAAGATGAACAATGCAATCTGGTATCTGAAGTAAGCAACAGATGAATACGAAGCAGTTAGGAGCTATGAGATAATTGGATCATCAAGATGTGACCGTGGAAAAATAACAAAACACTACGGTTAGATGATAGATAGTTGATGAATGTATTTGGTTTTTTCAAAGATACAAACCCTGGCAGCAAGGTTGGGGAGCCGATTGGCGTGGTGCGTCTATGAAATATGTTTCTAAATAGACAATATTTTAGGATTTTTTTATTTCTTATGAATTTATGGGTTTTCAGACGAGTTGCAGCAAAGGGCAGACTAGCAAACTGATACATACTCAAGCTCGAGAACAACCTTTTGACGAGTTAACTTAGAAAATTTGGCAGCACTATTTTGGGAAACATTATCACTTATACTCCCGTCGGCTTTAAACATTCGCTCTTTGATTTGCATACCTATTGACAAATGGCTGCTCAAGCTTTGTGGCTGACCTATTTTCGATTATGTGGTGACTTAGAGAACGAAATATGTAGACGATAAGGTTGAACATCCCCGTCCAGTAATGTCCAATTAACGGACATACCATTGGCCGTTGCTTTTCAGAAAACAAAGGAATTCGAAGTTCGTTTCAAGTTACTGTGGGTGTAATGAATAAATATTAAACCTAATCTTTAAATAGTAGAAAAATATTATTTACAAGGAATTTTTAATGAAATGATAGTCTCAGAACCAAAATAAATAATAACAAAACATTAAAGAGGCAAACAAATTAAATGAAGAATTTATGAAGTTTTGATGAAATGATGAAATGATGAGGTCACAAATGAAATGTATAGTACTTGGCTAAATTCACGCCGAAGTACGAATTTGGAAAAACTCCATTTTATTATTGGTCATGGTATAATTAGAAAAGAGTTACGGTAAGCCTTTGGATATGCCATAAATTATGCTTTTATACTTTATATATATATATAAAGAAGAATAAAGATCATTTTCTATATATCCATATATATATATATATATTATTATATTATATATATATATATATATATATATATATATAAAGAAGAATAAAGATCATTTTCGCTAACTATATAACGATTATTTATAATATTTAAGTTTCGTGATTTAAAAAATATGTTTTCTATTTTAGTGATGAGATATTTTGCCAGCTTTGTAACAGCTTACGAATAATCCTTCAAAGCATCACATGCACGTGGTTGGATTCTTTTATCACTTTGTGTAGGTTGTTTCCCACCTTCTGAAAGGTTTGTAAAGTATTTGAGATCTTTCTTGCGTGAAGGACCACCTGGCTATGCTCCGTACTGTGAAGGTAGATTAATGAGAACATTCAAAAATGGTAGCCGAACGCAACCGCCAAGTTGGTTAGAATTACAAGCAACCAAAACCAAAAAGCCAATATTATTAACTGTCACTCTCATGGATGAATCCACGAAGACTGTGCAATCTGATTCAGCTACAACCTCTGAAGAGGTTTGTCAACAAATTGCTGAGAATATCAATTTATCTGATATTTTTGGGTTCTCTTTATACATAACATTATATGATAAGGTGCTATCACTAGGTAGTGAAGGTGAACATATAATGGATGCAATATCGCAGTGCGAACAATTTGCACGAGAGCAAGGGACTCCTGAAAAGAGCGCACCATGGCGATTATTTTTCCGGAAAGAAGTTTTTAGTCCGTGGCATAACCCATCAGATGATTCAGTAGCTACGAATTTAATATATCATCAAGTAGCGAAAGGAGTAAAATATGGAGAATACCGGTGTGATTCAGAAAAAGATTTAGCAATGATTGCAGCACAACAACATTATATTGAATATGGTGCTCGTATTGATCCTAACGTTTTAAGGAAGGTCATTGTGAATTACATTCCTAATCAATTTATACAATCCAACGACGCAGCTCTCACGAAATGGGAACATCTTGTAACAAAAGCATTTGAATCTTCACAAAGCATTCTTTCGAAAGTAGATCCCTTAAGGTGTAAGGAAGATATTGTAATATTTGCTAAACTTAAGTGGCCCATGTTATTTTCAAGATTTTTTGAAGCTATAAAATTAAAGGGTGACAACATAAGTAAGGATCTTGTTATTATAGCTGTTAACTGGACTGGTATCTACATTGTTGACCAATTAGAGCAAATATTACTGGAAATATCATTTTGTGAGGTCACTTATGTGGCATATAACCAAGATGATGACTTCGAATCCTTAGGAAGAATTACAATTAAGACAATTCAACAAGAAGAATTTGTATTCCAGAGCGTAGATGCAAGTGAATTGAGTGCACTTATTATATACTTAATAGATGGTCTAAAAAGGCGTTCCATTTACGTAGTAGCTCAAACAGACTCCCAAGGATACAGTGACGCATCTTCTTTCTTACAATATAAGAAAGGTGATCTTATTACTTTATTGCAAGATTGCACAGGAGACAGTTTGTTGAACTCCACTTGGGGTCACGGGGCTTGTGGAGGGCACGAAGGTCTGTTTCCTACTGAACAAGTTTATATTTTACCAACTATGACAATGCCTTCTAATACTATATTGGAGATATTCAAAAAAGGGAATATCAATACTGACAAGAAAATACAATCTAAATATAATACTATTCAGCGTAAACGAATGCATACCCTCGAAAAATTTGCTAAAGAACACTTTAGACAAGAAATTGACATTAATACAACTCTTTCTCGACAATCAACTTTGACGACTGCTAAAAAAGTTGTCGTGCCAGATTTATGGGCTCATACTAGAGAACCATTACGAAAACCTTTGTTGAAAAAGCTCGAAGATAATGAGGCTTTAAGTAAGAATGCAGTAGCTGCTTTCTTTGGCATACTCAAATATATGGGAGATATGCCAGCTCCTAAAGCTAGATCAGCGACAGAGTACACTGATGAAGTATTTAGGCATGCTCTTGCAGAACCCGCATTAAGAGATGAAATCTACTGCCAGATCATGAAACAATTGACAAATAACAGAATACAGTTAAGTGAAGAACGAGGTTGGGAACTTATGTGGCTAGCTACAGGAGTATTTCCGTGCGGGCAATTGCTGCAGAAAGAACTTGTTGATTTCTTGAAAACGGCGACCTCATCCTATAGCTAAAGAATGTTTAAAACGTGTATTTAGGATACAAAAGAGTGGAGCTCGAATGTATGCGCCTTACATTGTAGAGGTGGAAGCCATTCAACATCGCAGTATGCAGATATACCATAAGGTTTACTTCCCCGATGACACTGATGAAGCATTCGAAGTGGACTCAGCCACGAAAGCCAAGGGTCTATGTGAACAAATTACAGGACGACTTAATTTAAAGAACAGCGATGGATTTAGTCTATTTGTAAAGATTGCAGACAAAGTATTTTCTGTTCCCGAAAGTTACTACTTCTTTGACTTTGTTTACGAACTTGTTGAGTGGATGAAGCAAACGCGGCCTGTACGTGGTGGTAAGTAATAAATGTATATACTTTTAGTTTTTTTTTAGTTTGATATTTTTTATTCATCATAATTGATTGACGGAAAAACTCTGAAATCGGTTTACATGGCCTTATGTCAGTTTGTTCTGGGTTAGGTAGGTAGAGGTACTGTATCCGAGCTTGGGGTGGAGTAGCTTCCTCTAACCTAATAACGCTTGAAAGAGCCCAAAGAGCTGCTCCTTAGGTTGGGTTGAGGAGGTCCAGCCTATATTCAACGAATAAATTTGAATAATTTATTTGTTGAATATAGGATATAGGAAGCTGAAGTACTAAGTGTAGGAAGGCTCTTCTACTTGAGGGTTGCCAAAAATATGCAAAAATTGGTTCTAAACCCCAGTAATTAAAATTAGTATAGATATCTATACTAATATTTCAAAGCTGAAGAGTTTGTTTGAACGCGCTTATCTCAGGACATACTGGTTCGATTTGAAAAATTCTTTTAGTGTTAGAAAGCTTATTTATCGAGGAAGGCTTTAGGCTATATATCATCACGCTACGAGCAATAGAAGCGGAGCAGCAATTAATAATGTTTCAAAATCGGGGGGATTTTTTCATACTTGGAGCTACCGCTGCGTACGATGCGTAAACGGTTAAAGTTTCGCAAAAGTCATATATGAAAGTATTGTTCCCCTTTCAAAGATCTACAAAAAAGTCAGCGACAGCATATGTCTATCTTTAAAGGTTTGCAGTTTTAACTCATCTATTTAAACGAAGTAGCGGGTCAAAATGAGCGTTAGGCCAAAATACGAGCAATTATTCTACACGGACGAAGTTGTTCGCAAAAGCTAGTTTATAATAAAATGATTAGGCTTTGTGACATTATGTACTGTATGGCATGAGGCACACTTGTGAAGACACTCTTGTCACGGACTCTAATGTACTGGACATACGAAGAATCCGAAGAATTTATTAGAATGAAAAGTTAAAATAGAAGATTATCTTTGTTAGCCGAACATAATGTTTTCTTAGATGTCGTTAAATCTCACTCCACACAGAACAGGCATATTGTGGGGATCAGTGTCATGTATACTGTGTATTTTAAATTGGCAATAAATATTTTTCATTTTATAACGATGATTTTATTTCCAGTTGGGGCACAAATGCAATTGAATTATCAAATATTCTTCATGAAGAAACTATGGATTAATACAGTTCCTGGAAAAGACAAGAATGCTGACCTGATATTCTACTTTCCACAGGAACTGCCTAAATATTTACGAGGATACCATAAAACAACTAAGCAAGACCTAGTAGAGTTAGCAGCCCTGGTGTATAGGGCGAGGTTTGGCAGCGACCAGACGTTACTTCCACAGATAACACAGATGCTTGATGATTTCATACCAACAGATATGATCAGAATACAAAATAGCTCGCAGTGGAAGTCTACCATTAGTTCTGCTTACGCGCAGCTTGGGAATATGTCAGAAAATGAAGCGAAGGAGTGCTTTTTAAAGAAAATATATCAATTACCGACTTTTGGGACAGCATTTTTTGAAGTCAAACAAACTTCTGACCCTTCGTACCCGGAAATGGTTGTTATTGGTATAAACAAAAATGGTGTAAGTGTGATACACCCACAAAGTAGAGTAAGTAGTCTTTGAGATAATTTATATTCACGGGATAAAAAGAATAAAAAATATCCGATGCAATGCAATTAATTTAATTTTCTTTACAGGATGTACTTGTGACCCATCCTTTCTCTCAACTGTCGAACTGGTCTTCGGGGTAACACGTTCTTCCATATGACAATGGGCAACATTCTTCGCGGTACAAAGATTCTCTGTGAAACTTCTCTTGGTTACAAGATGGATGACTTGATTTCCTCTTATATAGCGGTGCTAAGACAATCAATGTCGCAGAGAGTTAAGGAATAAGTTTAGCTCAAAAGATAAATGAGAATCGCCTAGGCCTTTATGCAAGATAAGCTCAAAGCCAACTGCCTTGCCCCAACGAAACGATGATGAATCCTGCAAGATACTTCCTTAAATTGTAATTATACAACATGCAGATGTATTTTAGGATAATTTTACAAAAGATATTATTTAACAGGTTCGCTGACATAAATTTTGTCGATGTGATACAATAAAAACAATATAAGTCTTTTTTTCTCTCAGCGAGATGTAAGACCTATAAACGTGTAACATATTTTAATTTATAAAGACAGTTCTTTTTAATACCTCTGTAAAATATTTAGCCTGCAAATAAAGCAGTAATTAAATAAATAAGTATTTTTATTATTATCCTGTTTCTTACTCTAATGTTGTTTTTTTTTTACACAACTAGTCTAGCTCTAGCCCCAAAATTGTGGATATTAAACAATTGATAACCATACTAACAAAAGTTTAATTGCAAATTCATGCATACATAAATGACACAAAGAATTATCCAGTACAATTAAAACAAACATGTTCATGCACACACATATTCTGTTACCATGCATAATTTTGATTGCTTTGATAATTAATCTGATCGTTATTATTATTATTATCTAAGGTTCGAAGGTTTTAGTTAACAGATCTATTCTCAGTCCTCACCGCTATCTGTGGGATCTTTTCGTCAGATTAAAATTAAGTCCAAAAGAAAACACACCCACGGTAATTGTTATATGGGTATTATAATTATGAGTACTAAACAACGGATAAACATACTTGTATTACAAAGTTGGACACTTCGATTTATTCCAAAAATTTTCTGAATATCATTTTGATAGTTGGCTAAATTAGTGTATTTTATCTTATTCATTCCTTAACTACCTAGTTACTTTTTTTGTTATTTTCCCAAACGGTTCACATTATTTGGTGGTTGGCGATACGCCAGCCCATGGCAGATGTACAATAACACTTCTTTACCTATGGGTTCTTTACCTAGTGCTGGGTATGCCCAGGACTAGGTCCCAGATACCCAAACGACAATTATTTGATCTATATAGCTCAGTAATTTCATTAACTAAAGTGCCCGCTTCCCTCTTTCTTTGTTCCATCTTTGCTGCAGGAGTTCAACTCTGTTATTTCAACTTTTCAACTCTGTTAGGTTTCATATTTAAGGTTAAGGTTAGAACATTATATATAGCAATTCACTTACTGAGAAAAGTACTCTATGGGTTAAGAAAAGGGCGTGTTCCTATTCTTATGAAGTCCCGCACATGATCCCAGCGAAGATGAGACATCGCCGGCAGCTATCGAGAGCGATCCTCAGCGACGCTCTTTACGTTGTCTGCAAAATAATAAATGGCGTTGGGTATCCCTAATAAAATACCATATTTCATCGATATACAGACTGTTAGTCGATTCCATCCATAGACTTTTCCGGTCTATTTGAGGTACCGCCCTTTTCCCTTAGGCGCCCTTTGGGGGCCTACGTCGCTATTACTTGTACCTAAGTTTCGCATGAGTCCTATGTTCAGTTAATGGTTATGATGATGATAACTTCATATACGTGTACGTCTGTACATTAAATAAGGCAATCCTAATTATTTTAATAGATCATTTATTTGAATAAATAGAATTGAATCTCAACCATTACACCAAACGGACCGATAAGTGTAGGTAATGGTGGTTGACATGTCGGCTACTACACCAAGGGTCCGATTACCCGGGCAGTTAAAACATTTGTGTGCATGAATATGTATGTTTGTCTTCGTCTGGGTGTTTCTATGTTTAATAGGTAGGTGTATATTTACAAAAAAGAGTATTTTAGTATGTTTATCAGTTGTAATCTAGCATAGTAATCAAGGTTGTAATACAAGCTTCACGCTTAACTCGGGGCTGGATGGCGCTGCGTGAATGTAGGAGGATATTTATTTAAAAAAGATTGATTTATTATAATTTAAGGAATTCAAAGGCATTAAATGATTTTTTTCCGATGTATCGTTATGATTCCTAAAGCTTTTCGTTCAAAGGTTCAAACATATGTACAATCTTTGTCAAATAATACTTAGATAAAACAAAATGTCAGACTAAAAAATTCATTTCATCATGTATGTTCGCAATCTGTTTATAAACAGTTTTTGTTATTAAAATTACGTTCATAAGGCTAAATCAATATCTTTGAAAATGGATTTAACAGCATCGACTGTGGCTTTGGAAAACGGATTGGACATAAGGTAAGAACTACATGTATTGTAATAGTTTTCTTTTTTAAATTTTTATTTCGCAGAATGTCTCACGAAAAGGCTTTTTTTATAGACAAGTCGTGACTAGTGGATCGGTATTACAAATAAATGAAGTTTATGATGAAGCTGCCTGTTACATCGAACCGGAAAATTCAGATAAGAAACAGTACGATTTGATTGGACAACCAGTACCAAATTTTGATGAGTTAGAGAAAACTATGGCAGCTGTCGATAAAAAAGGATATGTGAAGAAAAAAATTATTGAAGAAGGAGGAGGTCTACCTCTAGACGAAGTTTATACAGTTTCAGTGGCATTTTCTGGATATTGGGAGAATGATTCTGAACCATTTGATGCTAGAAAATTGCATAAACCATTGGTGAGTGTCGATTTTGATTGATTTAGTATTCATAGCTTTTCTCAGACATTTTACTGAAGTGAAAATTGTTAACATTTCAGGTAGTTGATCTCAAAGAAAATGGTTTATTGCCTGGTCTGCAGCTAGCTATTAAGTCAATGCTAGTTGGTGAGACATCTCTCTTTCTCTTTTCACATAAAGTTATGTATGGTGAGCTAGGAGTACCACCAAGAATTAAACCTAAATCAAGTTGTGCTTTCTACATTAAACTTATTAAAGCCATATTGTCTTCTCATAATGGGTAAGAATATTTTGAGTTTATTTAGGGCTTATAAATAATTAATAAGCATTATATAAAACATGAGAAGGGCTCTGATTAGAGGTCACAATATCAATTTGAAGCAGGCAGAAGGAATGTTCTTAAAGCAAAATACTTTATTAGGGTGCTTGCAAGCCAGTGTTTAAATCCTCAGTTTGGTTCTGTGAGAGGTCTATAACCAAGCATGATTCAGGATTCAAATAATGTTCATTTTTTAATTAAGTTTTTTGGGGAGTCCATCCATAGGGTGTGAAAAATCAAGCAAAAAGAAATAAATATTTAAGGTTATATGTTAGTTACTAGTACATTAAATAATAAGAATTCGATGACCCATTTGGTGTTGCCGGTGAGAGGTTGGCCGCAACACCAAGGGTTCTGGGTTCGATCCCCGGGCAGTACAAACATTTGTGTGCATGAACATGTCTGTTTGTAATGGTCTGGGTGTTTTCTATGTATAATATGTATGTATTTACAAAATGTATATATGTATGTTTATCTGTTGTTTAGTACCCATAATACAGGCTTAACGCTTAACTTGGGGCTAGATGGCGCTGTGTGATTGTCAGTAAATATTTATTTATTTATTTAATAATACCTAATTTTTATTATAGGCAGATTGATCTTTCTGAACCAAATATGTTCACCAGAGTCTATCATGAAGTTGTGAGACTTTACAGTTCTGGTTACACTCTTTACAAAACAAATAACTATTCAGCAGCAGTAAGGTTATTTAGAAAAGCCATTTTCATGTTACACGGCTGCAGATTGGCAAATGAAAATGAAGAAAAAATTCAAGAGAAAATGCTCAAAAAAATATATTTGAATGTTGCTATCTGCTATAATAGAATGAAACAGCCACAGAAAGCTTGTATAGCTTGTAATGAGTTAAACAGGCTTAATTGCCTTTGGAACAATAATAAGGCTCTTTTTCAAAATGCCAAAGCTTTGAGAATGATTGGTGAGTTTGATGTTGCTGAGAAAAGGTTAAAGCGGGCAATAAACATTTATTCCAGGAAACATAAGAGAAATACTGACACTAGGGAAATGGAATTAATGATGGCAGAACTGGATCTGTTGCAGAAGGCCAGTGACTCTTGTAACCAGGCAAAATTGATGAGAAAAATGACAAAATCCAGAATGGAAGTTTCTGATGATTTTAAAAATGAAGTTGACAATCTTATCAAAAAATTCAAAGAAAATGTTAACCTTTGCAAACTTGTTATGCCAAGTGGTCTAAATTCTTCAGAAGTTGCATACATAAAGGAAACTTGCATAGCTGAAAATTTATTTTTTAACAAAATAACAAAAACCTCTGCATTAGAAGATGATTTAAATGTTACAAATGTTAAGCACCTACTTGAACCAGAGGAAAATTATGCACTAGATAAGTATGAGGATAGGGATAGTGATCTGTCATTAGAAAGTAATGAATCTGATATGGAAGAAACTGAGGAAGAAGAAGAGGTTATTACAGAGGTTTAAAAAAAGGAATTCCCTTGCTACCTTCTTGTACAAGTTTTGATGGCATATGTATTATTCTCAAGGACTGTTAGAGGAAGTCAACAATCATGAGCAGTTGACAAATTAAATCATAAATATACACTCATCTATCCTATTGAACAATAAAATAGTAATTTCTTTTTTAAAACTTCAAGACCAAGATTATGCATTTTTTGCTATACAATAAAATAGTAATTTTATTGTTTAATAGGATGATGCTTTTTCAATTAATGTTATTGGGAAATTGTAGATGATAACTTTGAATACATAATAGAAAATTTGTAATTACGTATCTATCTGGAGTGCACCTGTTGACACCATTGATCGAAATAACACTTTGCACTAGTGTTATTTCGAGCAATGGTGACATTATATAACTCGACATTACTCTGTCTCTCTATCTGTGCTAATACGTAAGTGTATCTTGGATGCATAATGTCAATTTCTTTACAAAGAAATAATATTTTTTCTAATCATTTCTAAGTGGTCTCATACATAGACATATTAGAATTGGAGAAAATGTTTTGTAACTGTTGGCCTATATTATCAGGCAATCTTCCATACTATTAGTATGTAAGTCACTAAGTAAAGTTGTACAATTCTTGAATGTATTTAAGTAACTTTTTAAATATGTGTCATACTACTTTTATATGTAGTACATAATATGTAAAAATATTCCATATATTATTAAACATAAATTAATATAATATTACTTATTACCTATACCAAACATTAAAATTAATTGCTTAGTTTAAACAAATTTATTTTAATGTAATTATTATTATTGAAATTAATGAAGTGTCACGGAAACTTCGGAACACTGAAAAGATAAAAAAAAGTAATTTAAAATAACAGTAGAAATCCATAAATAATTCTCGGCGTTCATACTTGTGCAATGGCTTAAAGTCTACTGTTTTACAAAGACCTAACCAATTCTGGTTTGTGAATCCCCAGAACCTCGCTATTGCTATTTGCCAGGTTAAACTACGCGTAGGTGAGGTTGGATTAAGTATTTGAAGAAATGTAAGCGATAGGAGGTGATAGCCATAAGAGTTACGCTCAATGTGATTATATTATTAAATATTTTGTTGTGAATAAAATTCATACATATATTTTTTCTATAAATTATATAGCTACTTGTAAGGCAGTGATAACGAGTATATAAGGCAATTACTGGCGTGCAAACATTGTAAGTGGTCTAGGATCACAGGTTTGTTTTTAAACAATTCGTAATAGCATTGAGTAATAAAATATATGTGTATTCAAATGTGACATAAACCATCATACTATTTTTTAAAAATATTTACTAGACTTTTTGCGAATACAAGTCCAAACTTCAATAAATCTTAGGTACCTACCTACATTTATACAACTTTTTCAATGTTATGAATATTTTTAGATGGTGAAAATAAAATACTCTGATGTAATAAATTGTGCAGAATGATATCTGAGTTTTTAATTCCTACAAAAATTAATTTCAAATTGTTTCAGACAAAATATCCTATCATATTAATGAAAAAAAAGACATTCAAACACTTTCATTTTAAGGTGTTTGAATGTAAATGTTTTTAATACAATTGAATTTAATAATTCAAACATACATTAGATATTATGAACTAGCTGTTTCTCATGGTATTACTAAAATGGTAATATGGTATTATTAAAAAAAAAAAAAAAAAAAAAAAACCCTTTTATGCCCAAGTGACATTAAATCTATAAAGTTGGACAGGGTTCTGAACTTCCTATAAAGTTCCCAACATTTAGATGAACTCCAAAAGGGAAGTGAATCACAGAAGATATTCTAGGTCGAAGTAACTACAGATCTGTATAAGGCTGAATAGCCCCCAAAACCTGGTGAAAACCCCAAAGGTGAAATCACAATTCGGCGCATTTCTATACGGATACATATCATCGTGATTAGCTAATCTAAGAACAGGTTAATAAATATAAGGGAAGTCATAACCAAAACAACAACATCAACAAGTATAGTTTAATTGATAATTACAATTTTTCATAAAACTAAATTAATGACTACTCTCTATTGGTGGAACCAGCATTAGTCTCTTCAAAATGCAACATACTTAAATATTATTTTGTGTAGTAAATACAAATGCAATATAGTACATACCATCCAAACCCTACCAACCATCATTTAGTACACTGCTAACAATTTCGCGAGGCAGATAACTAAAATCAATATTGAGTACTTAAATTTAATTTTGTGTCGGGAGATTTAGGAGCACATTTTGTCCTTGCGGCAAGTAGGTGACGTTGCGAGATTTTGATAATTGGTAAGCAATGTCTTCAGCTGCCTCAATACGTCGGAGCTCTACAAGACCTTCACCGGCACTGCCAAAGGATTTTGCGAGGAGTACAGCGGCTTGGGCGTCACCCTCAGCTGCAATAACGGCAGCTTTCTTTTGCTGTTCTGCTTTCTCTACAAGGAATCTTGCCTTCTCGGCTTCCTGTTGCGCCACCTGCTTCAATTCTACAGCCTGTGTGAATTCCTTACCAAAGGTCAAATGTGTGATTGAAATGTCATCTAGGATCAAGCCAAACTGTCCTGCTCTCTCTGTCAAACTCTCATTCACTTTTTGTGACACAATCTGAAATAAAAATAGTAACAATGAGTGCCGAATAACTTGCTTTTCCTTGCTGCTTTGCATGAAATATCCAAGCAAAACAGCAGAAATGGTTCCTTTTACTTGGTTTAGAACACAAAGACTTGAAAGAGAATATCATTTCAATACACTCAAGTAGTCGTTATTATCGTATTTCCATACATTTTTAGTCTTTGACAACTGTGAAAACCTGCCTCTAAAATTTCACTCCCTTTTTTACCAATGCAGTATGCTCCATACAAAATTCCACCCCCCATTTTAGGCAAGTGGGGGGTTAGAAAAATACATAAAGTATATCTAGTAGTAGTAATCTATGTGACTCTCAATGCCTTCAACTATCTCAAATAAAAATCAAGATAATCCATTTTCTACTATTGAAAGATGGAGACATACTTTCACATTTATAATAATAAGTATTGATTTATTGTTCAATAAAATTGGGAAATGTCTATTCAAACTACAGTACAATGCACCTTAGAAAGGTCAACAATTCATTTTTTGATGGTACATATATCTGTTAGGGGTCAACCACAATCATCATAGTGACATTAATTCACTGATATCAGCATTACTGAACGTTGGTTCCTAGGGTGCTAGTTGTAGCATAATTAGATATGTATTTATAAATTAGAAAATGCTCTACTTTACACTAAAAGAACAGTGTTTACACAAGTTTTGAAATTGTTCCAATAATCTGGACAATGTATAAATAAAAATTTAAATATGAATGACAGATTTTTATTATATGTGGATATCAAAATAAATAGGTAGCAAATGCAAACAAATTGTAACAATTCAAGGTAATGCATAGTTTTTTTTAATTGGTCAATTCTTAAAGTTGGTTTTTGTATAGTTGTCAATGGCTATTGTCAATTGCAATTCAGTGAGACCTTATAAAAGTATAAAAAGCATTTATTTGAGTTTTACTAATATTATGCTGGTATTCATGAAAATATTAATAAGATCATATTAATGCTATGATTTACCTCTCTCTGTGTAATAAGTTCCCCTGCATCAAACTGTGCAACAACCGCTTTTAAGACTTCAGAAGTAATAGATGGCAATACTCTCTCATCATAATCAACACCAAGAATTGTGTAGATCCTAGGCAGCTCATCAGGCACTGGCCTGAACAATATGCGGAGGGTGATGTTGACATTCTGGAGATCTGGAATGAATAAACATAATGATATTAATATCTGATATCAATATTATATCTCTACTTCTGTTAAAGTTGTTTGTTATCGACTCCAACATAGCATGTTCACAGACAAGATTCATGTATTGTGTATTGTGAGTAACCACCCATGCTTTGTACAACCACACAAAGATTGAAAGCAAGAATTAATTAAATTAAGAATTTAAGAAGATCCTGTATTACTATACAGGATGTATGCTTGAACAAAGCAGAGGTGTAAACTCACAAGACACAATAAATGAATCTATAATGCGTATTTATTGATATCGTGGTTATATTTGTATGTACAATACTATAGTATGTATGTTTATCCACTCAAATAGCACATGAGTAGACAAAAGATTCATCTATTGTGTGTTGTGTATATCCACCCACCCATGGCATGCACAACTGCTTATCATAAACATTTATGTTATAAATTCTAAAATCTTCAATAATTACACCCCACAAGGCAGGATCACCATAGTATAAGGTGCATAAGGGTTGGTTCCCCTTTGCTTTTTTATGCTTATAATAAGGAGAAACTTGTGACCTTTTAGTGGGAATGGCAAAAATATTATTTAATTATAAAAATGTAAACTAACCTTTGCTGCCAGTTATAGTTGGTACATTTCTGGGTCTCGACCGGATATCAAAGATAATGGGCTTTTGCACCCATGGGATGAAGAAATGGGTACCTTCTCCAACAACCAAGTTTTTCACACCAGCAAATCTGTCAAAGATGACAGCTCTGTGGCCTCCGTCAACTGAAATATAGTGATTGACATGGATTAAAACTTATGAACATGGTATTGTTCCTAAAAAATCTAATAATGATTAAATTTTAGCTTACCATTGTATAATGCCGAGTTTACAACGCCACCAACAAGCGCCACCCCTAAGCCAACCTGGCCGATCCGGTTGAACAGTTGTGCTGCCATATCTGGAAGACGAGAAACTTCTTCGCATAAGATCAGGCTCGGTCAAGTCACCAATATCGATGTTTCTCACAAGAAATCTGATATTTTCTATTGATCGTAAGAGAGTCCTCGTATGTTATTTGGCAGTATCTTGTTTAATAGAAGCAAATATGTAAAATTCATCGTTAATTAAGAAGTATTGCATGATATTACCTAACCTCAAAAAAAATTGCACCTACAATGTTATTATTGTTAGAAACTCAAAAATTATACCTTCTGAGAAGAAACAGTCGTTTCAAATAATATAATAACAGATTCTTAATGAAAACCTAATAAACAATGTATAAAACGAAAATCTTCAACTTGCACGGAATGCAGGAGGGTTGAGTCCACAGATAAAACTCAACTTTTTTGACATTTGTGGCTATGGATTTTTTTATTTTGCCAGGCAAATGTCGGATAAAATAAAATAAAAATAAATATCATAGATTCTTTATAAACGGAATATCATTGATAAATATGCAAAATAAAAATCTTAAGAGTCTGCGAAAGCTAAGAAAGTGAACTGCTGGTGATTGAAAACAAATTAACACATGACGAGTAGGTACTGGGTGGCATAATTATATAATAACATTGAATATGCATTTATCATGGGAAGTTAAAACTAGAAGTAATAAGTTTTTGCAGCCCCAATATTGCCACTACTGCCACCACCACTATTACTGGAATGGTTTGCATATAAAACACATATTTCTGTTTTGTTGGTTAAAATCAGAAATGATTAATTAATTGTGGGGTCCTTGGTTATGGTTATGGCTGGCCAGCTTGGCAACTCCAAGCGTCCGATGGTATTGGAGCAGACGATTTTTAGAAAGGAGAAAATGATCATGTTCCCAGGTGCAGCGTAGGACGCTTTCCAATCCAATGGGCCGCAAATGGTGAAACCCAGCTCCATTATTTTTTTGCCCATGTTTAACAAGTATATGTAATACTTAGACGGATGCCCTAAAGATGCACTGCTGTAACATAAAAGAATGGACACTTATCTTTAGTTTTATATTTTGATACTAATTTATTGATCTTGTAAATACTTAGTGAAATTACCGGGTATAAAAGAGACCTATCTGTTGTTTCGTGTCAAGGGCGCAGGGCGATATTCATGGGGATCTGTCTGTCCGTTGTTGATCTCCTTCAATGCTCTGTCACGGTTAGGCGTATCACTTACCACCAGGTCAGCGTCTAGACCGCCCTGTACACTTATAATTACATAAAAAAAACTTACATACACTATAAGTAAAATTTTAGTGAGCTTTACAGTGAAAATTACTGTACTATTAAATAAATAGATAACAAAATAACTTACTTTTTGCCCACTTTCGGGCCATAACTTCGCTAATATAAGACGAATAGTCGACTAAACTCATAAGACATGTTTCATTGCACACTTTTATTTTATAACTAAATTAACGGTTACCATGTACTTAATATCTACATGATTTGATTGATAGTCTAAAAGATAACACAAAGTGACATAACCTTCATTGTACGAGCTAGAGTTAGTACCTGGCCTACTATTTTAGTCCTAATGTAGGTAGGTAATAAACAGTAACATTTTAAACTATTTAAATGAAGGATTAGCAAGGCCCTTTTACCTTCAAGTGCCACTGCTATTCTTTTTCATTTAACGGGTATTAGTAATTTTTAAGATCTTAGTTGTAACTAACAGATAATTTATAGGCTCTGTCATCATCATCAGCTCATTAAACGTCCCCACCGAGGGGCACGAGCCTACCCGTATACGGTGATTAGGCCTTAGTCGTCCACGCGGGCCCAGTGTGGATTGGACGACTTCACGCACAACCTTCGAATCTCTTCGCAGGCGTGCATGAAGGTTTCCTCACGATGATTTCCTTCACCGTAGGAGCGTCGGATAACGTACATATATTTTCGAAAATTCGAAAATACATTGGTACATACGTGTCGGGATTTGAACCTCAGCCCTCCCGGTAGGAAGGCGACAGTCCACACTATTGAGCCACCGATGCTCAATAACATCAAAATAGGCTCTGTATCATTATTCAATATTTTTGAAGATTCTGGGCGCGAGGCCACGGGCGATGCATGATGGTCCGCTTCGCCCACGCCTTGCTGCGCCACTGATTCCAGTCAGTCAGGTTGATCTTCTGCACTGTGACATGTCAATCATTCCAGACACTGAACCATTAAGAAAGTTCATGTATCAAATATCATTTAAGCATAAAGGGAGGTCCAGTTCTGTACTTGACTGTGTATTAAATTATACTCGTAAAATCAGTCTACTAACCATATCGTCTACTATAAGATAAGTCGTTTAGCCTTAGCGTTTAGTTGCGCTAGTTTCTCCATCCCCTTCAACATCGAGCTCGCAAGGCTTCTACAATGCGTGTTAGCCAATGCTTGTATGTGTGTTGTGGCTATTTGACATTTAATTATTTAGGTAAGGAATATCTTAATAGCCCTTAGACAATATTTACCCGTTAAATTCGCGTGTGAAATGAACTGGGGGCTTACCGCTATCACTTAAAACAGTATTACTATAATAATACTTCACCAGACGAAGTATTTTTTTTGAATTACTGTTTTAAGAGATGACGGCAAGCCACCCTGGGCTTTTGATATCCAATGAACCGTAATACCTTTAAGTAATTTAGTAATATTCAATTACTCTTTGGCTCATCGACCCAAAATGAGACTTGACCTCCGAAACAAGTGATCACCATCTCTCCCGATTCTGCGTTACCTCCCGTTAATCATTGATCTGAAGTTCACGTTGATCAAACTCCAAACTCCACGACGATCTTCCAGCGTTACCAAGAGCGGCCCACTGAGTGTTGCCCAACCGTCAACTAAAGTATGATTTTTCACAAGGCAATCCTTTTTAATTCTGTCTAGGAGACCAAGCCAACGAACATTGCACCTGAGGATATTGGTTGGTTGTGCGGACCCCCAACTGCCTACCTCTTGTGGTAACGAGGATATTCTTAGAATAGCGTTTAGACTCGGCATTACAAACTGTTTTTACAAACTGTGTGTTTTTACTGCTTATGTACCTACATTGATCCAGCTTAGTATGTATCTAGTGATAAAACAAAATATAATTTATGATGATTAAATATACTTGCAGCAGTTCATCTTTGGATTTTATTGCGTAGTTTATTTACGCAACTTATTTACAACAATTACGAACTTTATTGAGTAATTGGACCACCCAGACCTGGACCTACAGCAATGCACATTAATCATCTACTTGATCCTTCAATTACTATTAATGTCTCTCGTCAATCGTTTGCAAACTGAGTTTATGCAGATTACGCTCAGGACGGATGATGTAGATTAGGTACATAATAAAAATAGATAGGAAATCATGATGATGATATCGTCCATGCATGTTTCTCAAAACTAATCGAAGTGTACTGCTGCTCCTCTGCTTTTCTCATCCAGCCTCCACCTGCGAGTTCCATGTAGTCGGTCCATCATGCTCCGGCATCATCCGGCAAGGAGGGCGCCTTACGCTACGCTTGCGCTGCGAGTTCTGGGAGTGGAGACCGCGACTTGTTTTCACTTCAGAACTCATCTACTATAACGGCCATCGTTTCTGCGACATATATGACCAGCCCACTACCGCCTGCTGATCCGGCGAGCTATGTTGGTAACATAAGTACTTTGTTACATATAAAATCATTTCTGATTTTATCCCTAAGAGAGACCCCGAGCGTAGCTATGCTCGGGGTCTCTCTTAGGGATAAAATTTGCTCTATCACCCGTTGAGTGTTTTGTGTTTTAGTACGGGTGGGGTAGGTAGGACGCATTGCTTAAAGATTTTCGTTTTTAATCATTGACGATAGGACTTGACGTAACTTGCCGAATGCCGCCCAGCCCAAGTGACTTCTCCAACTAACCTTTTTTTCGAAGTTAAGCCAGCCAAGTTGGATGGTTTGACCCAGGTACTTAGACGCATTCCTGCACAACCTTGAGAAAGATTCCATTGGCGCATATAGGTTGGGGCATGACATGGTCATTGAAAATGCCTTTCATCTTGTCCAGATTCATGGCAAGCCTAGCAACCCAAGAAAACATTATCTATATCGAGTCATAGTTATTAATATCTTAGAAAATCTTACACATGGTTGCAATGTCAATGCACTCATTGACATTGATACAAAAGATGTCGTTACTGGTATGCATAACTGTTATCTAAATAAATATGTTTACATTGTGCAGTCTTATTTTATTATTTATGAATATTTAATCACTTGGCAAGTGTCCGAACAAAAGGAGTTTGTTAATTCGTATTTATGTGTTCTATGATTCACTAAAATGTACGTGAAAGTGCCTGAGGTCAGGAGATGCTGCTGTTGTGTACCCTTGCGGTATGGGATTGTGATCTTTGGAGTGATTAATGTGGTAAATATATATACTATTTTTGCTATCAAATTTTTGACAAAATTGGGAACTATGGGATGACAGTTTATAACTTTTAGGACGAAGAAAACCTACTAGTTCATTGTGTATCCTGCTCAATAGCAAACAAAGCTCTGATGACCCTAAAACACCACCAATGCGTTAAGTTTCAGCTGGATAAACTCCTAACCCCTAAAATCCTTGGGTGGCTGGATCATCATGCGCTGATGATCATCGTCTGAGTAGATATCTCAATCCTCTTATATTTTTCGTCACTTATGATTACGCTTCAAAATAGTTTTCGATTGTTCCTGAATATCTCGATTAAATATTTGGACGATGGTAATTTTGCACGTCAACATAACAGTGATTCTCTTTGGGGATTGCTTATGAAATATGTAAGATTTATCATGTTTCAATAACAAGGATCACCTTACTGAGTTCCTATTTTACCTATTTTATGTTTTATAATACGAATAGGTAGGTCTTTTTATACCAGCTCATTAGATACTTTATTCTTCGTTCGGAACAGAAAATATGCTTCTGTATATAATTAGACAGTCTTCGTTTAAAAGTATATTTGACATCTGGATTGATGAATATGACTACTCATACATTATCTTATTTTAGTTTGGGGCTAGATGTATGAATGTCAGAAGATATTTTTTATTCATTAACTACAACTATGATTGAGACCTACTCAGGCTTCTCTCCGCTAAATGCTGAATTGTATAACGCCTGCCAAAAAAATAACAGCATTTTCTTTGCATATTGATTGAATTCTTCTGAAAAAGCATTACATTTTTAGTCCACTTATTTTACAAAAAAACATCAATCGAAAACACCCAGAACAATACCAATAGCAACAGTTTTTTGGAAACAGCTACGAGTACCTGGGACTTGTACGGGTATCAGCTTGTTGGTAAGGCCGCTGTTTGATGTTTAATTTAATGTTGCTGTAGATGTTTTTTGATGAGTACCTATACCAAATACTTTCCAGAACACCAAGATTTTTTGATATACATAATGGCGGTAAACGAGCAAACGACTCATCTGATGGTAAATGATATCCGCCGATGTTCACTTGCAATACCATTAAAATGCGTTGCCTGCCCTTTGAATAGGAATCCATTCTATATTGATACTTACAATACTTAGGCCCGTATTCTGAAACGAGATTTAACGTTGATCATTACTTAAATTTAGTTAGAAAGGGATGGTGCTATTTATCGCATAAAGCGCTATACCTTTCTCAATCTACTTAAGTGAAGATTAATGCTTGAGTATAATTCTGGAATACGGGCCTTCATATTGACTTACTAAGGCCATTAAGGCTAATTCTATTTTTACTCGATAACGGAATTGCTCGATAAATTTTAATGTAACCTATTATACATTAAAATTTACAACTATAATTTCATTGCAGGTGTTTTCTTTGCTTGCCGTATCCTGTCTAGTAGTAAATACCGAATTAAAAAAATCTTCAGAGACCAACGGGGCATCTTTGGAAGTAGTTACATCAACGGTGCTCTTTAGTATTCTTGGGATGACGTTATCCAATATAGTCCTTCTGATCGCGGTTGT